>JABASI010002470.1:0-19607 GCA_019776505.1 Tomocerus nigrus
AAAGCGATATCGTCAAAATCCAAAGTCATCGGTTGATCGGCAAAGAATTTCAAAGATTTCGGAGCTGAGTGCTTTGCAGCTCTAATTTTAAAATACTTGAGCTAACAAATAATTTTAAAAAAAAAGCTTATTAACAGAAAGTTTTGCCTTGTAAGTAGTTTTGAAAAAACAAGAAAACTGTATTGACAATTTAATTACATTTATTGGTTGTTTGAAAACATAGACCATCAATACTTTTCCTACACCTCGCCCGGAAATTAATTTTCTTCCGTCGAGAAAACCTAAGAAGGAGCTCACAGCCAAGTCATTGAAACAGCGACAATTCAGTTTGTCAAGATATCTGGAAACATTAGTAATTTCAGAATTGTTTGAAGAAGCATAATTTGCTACATCAATCCCCTTAGAAGTAGTAGGTTCTTGATTTTGATCCACAAACGGCTTAGGTATTAAACCATTTAGTTTTATCTCTCGTTCCAACTTTCCAGGGTCTTTTCCCTAAAGTATATACGTGCATTATGAATGTAGTAAGTAGTTACCAAAACCTATTCATAATATGATTTCTTTGGAATTTTCAAATGAAACCTCAAATCGGTCAACCAAATGTTTCTTCTTGTACAAAACAAATGTTGGGTACCCCTTTAAATTGTACTGTGCAGTTACGCTCCTGCATTTTTCGGCATTCACCTAGACAAAGTCAGTAATACTCATCAGCGTGTATAAAACACAAACGATTAATTGCAAATGATTGCACCAAAAGTACCATAATTCTTACCATCATATTCGTACTCTCATTCATTGTATAGGTACACATATATTATTATTATGCTGTTTGTGAATATTTACTATATTTTTATTGTTATTGTAGTACTTGAGCTAAGCCCCATATTTAAGTACGCTAAGTGTAGCTAATGATAAGGACAATGAGCTTAATAATTTTCAATATTTACCTTGACAAAAATGGTGTTGGGATATGCTTCTGCAAATTGGCGCACATAGGGAGCCATATCTAGTGCAATTAGTAAAATATAGGTATTAGGTTATGTGTAATTATGTCTAGTCATAGTATAGTTAAAGAAATATTTTCCTTCCTAATCTACTACAACACAATCCATTGTGTGTATACCTACTTAAAATACAGGAACTTGTGTTTTTATTTACCTCTGCAGTATGGGCACCAGGTAGTATAAAATTCAACGACTATTAGGCGTGGATCATCCATATACAATCCGAGAGTGGAATCGAAATCTGAGTCAATGTTAACATGTTTCAAATTTTTAAGTAAATCCATATCTACTTGACTAGATTTAGTTTTGTTACTTTGAAATTTCGGTAAGAATACACTGGGAATTTTGAAGGTTTACTATGATGCAAATCAGGAATTACGCATAGAGGAGAGTTGAGTTTCTTCGAATAAATCACTCCTCAAATTAATTTTTGCAAAGTTATTCATAATCGGTTAATTATTTCAATGCAAACTCTTTCAACAGGAAAACCATCGTAACAGCGCAATAATTTAATGAATGATTTAACTAAGCTTACCAAGTATTATGTGATTTATGTGAATGGCAGTTCTTGGAAAAATGAAGTGAGCAGCCTAAAATGACTGAAACATAGTTAAACACTTACTGATTTTCTATTGTAGAAAAGATAATTTTTCTTTGCCTTAACTGACTATGACAATGTATATGAGTGTAACCTCCATCTAGTTATTATGTTTAAGTATAAATATCAAAAGGTAATTTATTGTAATATTTGCATTTTCATAAGATTATCATTACATTATCTAAGAACAAGCGAATATTTTTTCCTCAATGGATCATCAGTCGACAGGGTACCTAGCCATTTACTCCACGTGGTAAGTATGGTCCCCAATATTATAACACAAGCACCAACCGAACTGTTAAAGATCAAAATATTTTTACCTGAATGATAGTTATTGAAGTGGTATAGTTATTGAATAAATTGTATGCACCTATACATTCATTTTAAATTCGATGTTAAAATACCTGTAAACATCGGGCTTCACTCCAAGAAATAGAAATTGCCATAAGAAGGCAAAAACTGTTTCAGTAGTTCTAACAACAGATACAGGTCCTGCAGCTTCATATTTGAGTGCAAGTGTGAATAAACTTTGAACAATTAAAGTGACTGCAGCTAAAGAGATCGCTAGGACCCAATCTCGTGGTCCTTTCGGCAGAACAAACACTTGGAACGAAAACGCCAGTGTAAGGCATAAAATTGTTCCACATATCCCAAAGATAAAGTTGACTACTGAAAAATGAATTTTTCGAAGATATCGTGTTGCAGTTAATGAAAATGTTGCTGTCAGAATTGCTCCCAATGCAAAAGAAATGCCGATCTGAAAAAATTACAACATAGAAATAATTACACAGTAGACGAAAACAAAGACTGAAAACTCAAAATAAATGTAGTCATAAAGAGTACCTAACATCATTTTCAATTCACTTACCAAAAGCTGCATATCGAATGTGTCTGCTCCAGTTAAAATAGGAGGTCTTAAAATGATGACTATTCCAAACATTGTCAACATTGCTACCAGGAAATTGAAGACGGTACATTTTTCTTTGAGCATAAAATGTGCGACTATCGTCACAATGACAGGTTTACAAGAACCGATTGTCATTTTATCGGCTATACTCAGATATTGCAGTCCGTAGAAATGGAAAATTAATGCTGCACATCCTAAGACTCCACGCAGCTACAGAAAATGACGATTTTTATCACATTTGCTTATGTTTATATATTAGAAAGTAAAAGTTAACTAACCACGACAAGAAAAAATGTTTTCCCATTTCCGTTATTTGTCAAAGGCCACAGTGGTTCGAAAATGGGTTTCTTCTTAGCAAACTGTGCATATGCCATAAGAGGTAAAGATGGCAATAACAGCCCCTGAAAACGGAATACTCCTAAAGTAAACGGATGATAGTCCTTCATTAATTTAACTAGCAAAGCTCCCAACGCAAAAAACATGGCACAAATTAAAGTCAGTAATATTCCAGCGTAGCGTCTTAAAAAACTTTTCTTTTTCTCCTTTTCTTCGATTTCAAATTCTACAGTAATTATTTTCATATCAATTTCTTTGTCTGCTGCGCCTGTGCTAGTTTCTCTTTGAGCAGTGGCTTCCGGTAAAATGCTTTCTTTGTCTTCCAATGGAAAATTTGTTACTCCATTTTCAATGGGAATGAGAAAACTGGATTTTTCGGTAGTTTGATTTTCTTCTAGGGGATTTTCTCCCACCACATCAGTGGAGCTCTCGGTATTCATCATAATAATAGAGAAAATATTATTTCTGCAATAATCTCAAGAAGAACTGACTTAAAAATCTACACATGACACAAGTTTATTTATGTTTCTCATGTTGATTGAAGATTAGAATTTCTTTGCTATTTACAAATACTACTGATCAATTTGTATTTCTATCTGAAACGCAATGCTTCTCTCTGTTTATTTGACAGTAAAATCATTCGAGTAAAGCATGCATTATAAAATGATAACAATTGCATTAAACTGTCATCTAATCACTACACGAGGGCCAGGGGAGGTAACAAGATTAAAGTAACATTACACATATCACTTGTGACTTGTGAGTTCATATTTCATAAAAAACATTTATAATATAGTCGTAAGCAATGTCCTCGATATATTATTTACTGTGGTATTTGCTTTCGAAAGATAATACGTTCATGAAATTATATAATTACAACACACAAATCTTAATACTGGCACTGACCAATAATCTATATTTTATGGCAAATTGCAAGCTTTATAACTATAACTGCCTTCAACATTCATTCAACACAATCAAAGTATATGCAATTGAACTTAAAACTCACAATTTATATTGTGGACTTGGTGGATTAATTTTTCTATAATGAATGGAGCATCGAATATATTTTAAAAATGGATAAAATATGCCAGTGTGTTAAAGTAATCCATTCAGTCAGACTAATTCAGAGTGTGAAGGATTATGTTATGATTTGCAATTTGTGTATCCTCATCATTCCTCCAATTACCTAACTGAAATAATGTAATCCAACAGTTTTGACTTTTACAGAGGTGTTACTATATATTAGTATAGTTGTTATTGTTAACCAGAAGGAAATTGATAATTTCAACGTAGTTTATAATTTCAGTTGCAATTTCCATACATGCTGTAGTACCCTTACCTTAACCATATATAATACAGACATATTATTATTATGAAGTAGGTACTTAAGCAATTTATGGCTAATGATATTTTTAAGTCGTCTTATTTCTTTCCAGGATTTTTTTCAGAATGGACATAATAAAAAATTTTTACCCCGAGCCGATGGGAAAGATGAGAATTTGCAATTCCAGCATTTTCATTTTACGCATGTTTTAAAAATGAAATGAAATGAACATTTACCGTCCGTGAATGACGAAAATTTAATTTTCCAAGTTTTTGCCTAGGAGTCAAAATAGAAAGTCAAAAATTTAAGCACTTTATAAGTGGACATTGGCATTTTCTAAGATCACATAGACAATTTATAAGGCGATGATTTGGACCCATGAATTTTAATTGTTCATGTTTAAAAATACTATAATTATTTCTAACGTTATAGTTTACGGGCTCCAGCTAGTTACCTAATAATATAATTTACATCATGATTTACCTGATGATTTACATTTTCATTTTTCAGGGACGAATTTGATGAACAAGCACAGGAACTATACGCAGGAATGTTGAATCAGCGGCAAACTATCTTCTTATTTACCGATTTCGTTTTATTCCGTTTATTCCGTATTGAATTGAGTTCGAAAGAGTTTCGCTAAAGTACTTATTTTGTCTAAATATTCTCATTATCTCCAGTTACATTTATTTAAATCTTTTTAGCACAAGACGTTACTTACAAAATTAGTATTGACGAACTAAAATTTTCAATTTTAAAATAATATTTACAATTACAATATTTACCAGCAAGCAAGATGATGGCCTTAAAATTGAATAAGCCTAAGAAATTAAGAAAAAAGGAAAAGGGAGCTTCCAAAAAATTCAAAGGAACTGGGTAATGTTTCTAGACTACCCTTTTAATTTGAATATGTATATAAAATCCCAAATTAATTTATGTGCATACCTATTATGGTATAGGTAGCTGACTTTATTTTTGACGCTTTATTCCGTTCCTATAATTTCAGATTAAGAATTGTCGATGAAGACGATTTTGGCTTAAAACCTCAAGGAGACTCTGATTCCGATGGAAGAGAAGTTGATGAACTACCCCAAATTGCGGCAGTAGTGGACGAAAGACCGGAGGAAGTTAAAGCGTTAGAAAACTTCAGCAAAGAAAACAAATGGAAAACCCTTACATCCAACCCTGATAATTTATCTCCTCAGCCGCAAAGAGAAAATAGTGTAACGGAAATCCAAAGGCAACGACATGATTCAGATTCCGATGCGTCACCCCCGAGAAGGCAACGACATGATTCAGACGAGTCTCCTCCCAGAAGGCCGCCTCCTCGAAGAAATCGACATGATTCTGACGAGTCTCCCCCTAGAAGATCCCCTCCTCGAAGAAATCGGCATGATTCGGACGAGTCTCCTCCAAGAAGGCCCCCTCCTAGGAGGGAAAGACATGATTCTGATGAGTCTCCTCCTAGAAGGCCCCCTTCATCAAGACAGCGACATGATTCAGACGCATCTCCTCCTAGAAGGAAACCACAGGATTCGGACGAATCTCCTCCTAGAAGGCCTAGGCCAACTTCATCAAGACAGCGACAAGATTCAGACGAATCTCCTCCCAGAAGAAAACGGCACGATTCGGATGCGTCTCCTCCCAGAAGAAAACGGCATGATTCGGATGCATCTCCTCCAAGAAGAAAACGGCATGATTCGGATGCATCTCCTCCAAGAAGAGATAGGGACACGGGACGACCGAATTCCAGATCCTCTCAACATCAATCGGATCGCAATGCTGGAGCTTCCAGGAATAAAAATTCCTATATGGACGACCAAGATCTCTCACCGCCCCGCCGAAAAAATTACAACAATGACCGAAGGGATCGGTCACCACAACATTCACAGGGTAATAGTACTAGAGATTTATCACCTCCGCGAAGACGTCACCATGAAGGATTGAAAAGACGTAAGGTGGCTCCAGAAATTATAGATAGTGAGTCAAACGATAAATTTGGAAAAACACTTGGCGGGAAAAAAGCTGGGCTTCAAAGAGGACATGCATTGAAACAGGAAATGGATGAATTGAGGAAAAAGGAAGACGAAATGTTTGAAATGGTAAAATTTTGCTTCCTGCTAATATCTCAGTTTTCATATGCTTTAGGTAGACAGACTCTAAATAATAAATATATTCCTTAAATTATTTTTAGCTGGACGATTCAGTCACCGGTCGTAATGCAAAAACACGAGTTGGAGCTGCTAAAGAACGAGCCATGGCTGAGGAATCAGCCAGAAAACAGGAAGAAGAAAAATTTGCTGCAGAGCGAAAAAAGCAGTACGACAAATGGAGTAAAGGGTAAGGACCAAGTGGCCAAGATTTATTTTTCATATTTACTAAACCTCAATATAATTTCATGTTAATCTTTTTACTATTTTTAATAAACTCCATGATATTTCTATTTACAGTTTGAAACAAGTGGAGGATCAAGCTGCTCGAGTTGACTCTGCTCTGCATGAAATGTCAAAGCCAATGGCAAGAAGCAAGGACGACCAAGACTTAGATGACCATCTGAAGAGTTTGGACAGGGATGGAGATCCAATGCTGAAGTTTATGTCCAAAAAGAAGGGAAAGGCCAACAGTAAGTCATTAAATTCCCAATATTATTAACGGTTACTTATAATATTAATATGTTATTGCCTTTGCATCCTTTCTTGATTTCAATTTATTAAAAATCTCTGAATAATGAATAAATTGTCGTTAACTAGATAAGCCGATGTATAGTGGACCACCCCCTCCTCCAAATCGTTTTCATATACCTCCTGGCTATCGGTGGGATGGAGTAGACCGTTCAAATGGATATGAGAAGCAATGGTTCGGACGAATCAATTCTAGAAAAGCCTTACAAGAAGAATCATACAAATGGAGTGTAGAAGATTTATAAACCACACTGAAAAGCTACAATATAATATATTTTTGTACTGTATTTAATGTGTAGTTAGTGTATAGTGTATTTGCCATCGTGTTTAAATCGTAATGCATTTATATTGGTCTTCAGTTCACAATTTTATAATTTGTTTGACATTTTTGTGGTGACTGATAAAAAATACCTATTATTGTATTGTACATAATAATTATTCTTTAGCCATGTAATTCTGTATTTTTATCATAGTTATTTTACTGTTGTCGATACTTGGGGAGAATAAATCTTATTCTAAACAGTCTATACACTACTTTAACAGTTACAGTATTTTGAAATAATGTGGAGTGGAAGATCCATGGAAGTGTCTGTCACGATATTAAATAATTCCGTGATATAGTATATAAAAATTAAATAAATAATTACATTTTTTTAGACTTTTAAAACATGCATTTAGTTTAATTTGTGATGCAGCCAAAATTGTAAAGCATTTCAAGTTTATCATAAATATTATATTATTTGAAGTGGATTGAAGAATATTAGGCATAGTTATCGAGAATGAGACTTTGCAGTACCCACCACATTTTCCCCTACGCCTATTATTAGTATTTTCGAAACATGGTAATAGGGTAATAGGGTACCTTGTAAATAGTTTCTGCTAGGAACAGAACAACTTCCATGTTTTCAGCCAAATGTAGACAATGCTGCCTAAAACCATCGTCGTGTGCATATTTACATTACATGTAGACCATTTTCGACAAAGGTACGACTAATGACCCAAATTATTGACAATCATGATACAATCAGCAGCAAAAATGCAAATAATTACATGCATTATCATTTTTAGAGCAGGAGAGAGTATTTTTCGCTAGTGTGTCATCATGAATTTTCATGGTTATAGCTACAGTTAGAGTTAGAAAGGGAATTCATCCATAAGTAGCAATTTCATGCATTTTCATGTTATACCTGTACACACACTAACGATCCTAATTATATTCAGAATAAATCTCTAAATTGATTGCCTAGCTCGACCTTCTCTTTTACTTCTCGGGAAATTATTTGAGTTCGCTAGCATCTCCATCATTTGTCATACTAATTTTGTACCCTAACTCTGGTCTGTCTTTTCTGCTAAATATTGGATGTTCATATTGTGTCTGAGGCATTAATCTAGTCAGCAATGATAGTAATGAAATGTGGGATTATTATTATAAAATTAATAACTTTATAGCGATCATGTCATCGGAAGCATTTTTAATGAAATAAAATTAATTGAAGATGCTTCCATCCAACATCCAACTTTTAAATCTAATTGTGAACGAAATTTCATTCAGCTTATATGGTTTCAGAAAAGATTAAGCAAAGCAAAATTGTTTTGATTCGTTTTATTTCATTTTAACAAGTAGGATGAACAAGCACAAAAACTTATTACAGACAGTATTTAACGAAATATTAAACAGGAGGGTCAACAATAATGAAGGGAACACTTTCTCTACGTACACAATGAAATAAATATAGTAGAGCCAAAAGAAATATTTTAACAAGTGATTATTCTACCATTGACATCTCAATCCACCTCCTGTAGTGAGATACCGATGTGAAATAGTCGACAATTTTGAAATAGCTTGAATTTTCTTCGGGAGAAACTCCATAAGATACAACTCCGACTAAAACTGGTTTTCCTGTTGTGTCTTGTAGAATCAAAGGACCTCCAGAATCCCCCTATAAATTCATACAAATTCAAGTTACAGGCATTGATTAACTTTATGATTCGTTAATATTAAGGATTGAGGTTAATTCCTAAGATTTTTGGGCTAACCATTCCCGAAGAGACATTTTCAGACTCAGGAGTTCTGGATGTATCTTTCGTAACAACGCAAAGAGTGGACTTGAAGGCATTTCTATATTTTGGGTGATTAATGACTTGTTCTCTAGGAGCAGAATAATACTCAGACACAAGTCCATTGCAAAACGTTTGATTTTGTATGGTAAATTCCAGTTTAGGTTTGCTGTTTTGCTTATCTTGATCGGATGATGGAGTTCCTCCTTGCTGAGATTCCTCTTCTGCTTCGTCACTTTGTTTAAAAGAATTTTTGTCTTCTTTCGTGACGTAATTTACAAGAGCTTTCTTTCCTATGTAATTCTCATCTGAAAATAAATTGTCATATTTCAAACTAGCATTCATCATGAAAATATTTCTGTGAGATATTTGGCTAACCTTTGGTAGCAAGACGAACATAAGGATAGAATGAATTTCTAAATGTTTTGATTGGAGTTTGCAATCGGACGAGAACCAAATCATTCAAGATTAAATTCTGGTCATAACCATAATGGTAAGTGACCCGGTCGATTTTGTACACTTTACCAGCTGCCGAAGTTTCACTTCCATTACAAAGGTTTGAGTCATCCCCTAAGAGAACTTGAACTTCATTCAAATCAATCATCCCTTCTGTTTTGGATGAACCAAAGAAGCAGTGACTTGCAGATAAAATGTATCTGTCACCTGAAACAGTAAAAACAAAATGATATTTAAAAGTTTTGTTAACTTTCCAAAATTTTCTTTCATTTCTCGATTTAATTACCAATCACAGAACCACTGCAGTAATGTGTTCCTTCCCGAGATTTACAGACCCCTACTAATCCATTTCCCAGTTTCTCTCCTGCAACAGGACGATAATTAATTCTGAAACTGGCTTTCCAAGGGAATTGAGTCAGGGGAACTACTGGCGGCCTTACATCTGATTCCTTAATGCTGTAAATATTTTTTTGCAAAATAATTTATCACCAAATTGTGGAAATTTAATAGAAGATTGCCTGATTTTACTTTAAAATGATTAAAAATTCCTTTGAAATTTTAAAGGGTTAATTCTTTAGTTTCGTACTCTAAAGTATTTTGTGCCCCTGTTGAATTTGTTTCGCCTTGTCTTCCTTTGATGTTGCTGCTCTTACTCTTTACTCGTCTAGCTTCCCTGAATACATTAATTTTCCTTCTTTTATTGTCGTCATCCTCATCTTCGTCGCTTGCTTCTGTTGTCGTTTCCTGACTGTCGTCCGTTTCTGCTCCGGAATTCTCTCCTGTAGGATTGCTGTTAGTTCCAGTATTTGTTGATCCAGAATTATTATCAGCCTTTTTACTAGTAATTGTAATAGAATCTGTTCCCTGATTGTTCAATCCAACGTTTTCACTACCAAAACCAATCGGAGGCAGTTGGACTGTCTCCAAATTAAGAAGACTCTCTGCTTCTTTTAATTCTTCTCTTCGAACTTGTAATTGAGTTCTGGAAATTTGAGACACTTTCAAGTGCCACCGATAACTCGCACTTGACATCAGAGCAGTTATTGAAAGCCTTTTCATCGGTCCTAGTTTCTTTTCAGCTTGCACATCGATTATTGCTAGAATAAAAAATTCATTCAGTTAAAGTATTTTACTTTTGTCATATATGTATAGCAATTAGGTTGTCGTATTTCGCAATTTTCATCACTATTTTTCTATGAATTACTCATTAAAGCCAAAAATTATTTTCCTACAGGCTACAATTCCACAAAATTGCTTAAGTTTCAATTTTAATAGTTTTGAGTAGAAAACTTATAGAGTTTTTCAATTGAATAATAACAGTTCATACTGGAATATCCTGTCATATTTCCACATCTCGGTGGAGGTGTCCACCAATTAAATCCTTTGAGATAAATCATATCTGAATCACATTGACCATCCTCGTTTGGAGATTGCAAATAGGATTGTCCGTCCATAAGAACATCCACAAAGTCCACTCTAATAAAATAATTTATGTGCATGCTCAGCCTTTAATTTTCTAAAATGTACCATAATGCCCAATTCGGAATATTTCGATTCGAATTTACCGAAGTCCAACTGTGTCATCTGCAATTTCTGCTTTAAATTCACAAGTCAAATCGCCTCCGACGACTTCAGGGTAATTTGGAGATTTGAAAAAAACAACTTTTGCATTCATAGTCCTAAAAATATATCAAAGCATTTTAAACAGTGAAAATTATATTATTAAACTTAAGAAGAAAAAATTAAATAAATGTTTATCTTCTTTTCAATCCCAAGACTTACTGCCCACATGACCCAGCCACTAGAAATTTCAAATTAAAACTGAGCAAATTTTACATTTTTATGAAATATATCTTATGCTAATTCGTCATCATTTTCTAAAATAACCTTCACAGCATCCAACAGAAGTTCCAGCCGAGCAATAGCTATAAATCTTTCCTCCTTTAGCTCGACATGCAGGAAAATCGCTTGTGCAGTAACCAGTTTGACACTTATTTGATACTTTTCAAAAAATACACTTCAAATAAGTATTTAACGATAATCTATCATTATATTGTGATAAATGTTTACCTTCTTGTCCTTGTGTGTACGAAATGAACAGACTTATCTGGAATAAAATTCCAAGAGATAAATAATGACTGTTCATTTTCTTAATTTTCATGGTTCACAGCAATTCCCTTGAAACTCTACGGTGAAACTACAAAAGGAATCTACTGAACCCTATTAAATGACAGAATCTAGTAAAAGTTATTTGGTGCTCCTGGTCATGCATATTTCTGAGTTGTTGCCAATTAATAATCAGTTTTCTTTTCACTGCTTGTGATACAAAATCTACATACAATACATTTATTCTACATATATGCATATTTTTCTAGTTACATGTACAATGTACATTGCTTAAAACACATGTTAAATCAAGCGTTTCTGCCCACCTCGAATCTTCCACAAAACTCTGTATATAAATATTTCTTTACGTGTGTATTTCTAAATTGTAATTTCATCCAAAATATTGTCTACATGATCAGTACAACAAATTTGAATGCTTTCCAGATGTTAACAGATTGAGTCCTATTAATTAATTTCATTTGTACAGCTGCAGAACACTTTCATACAAATGTATGAAACAAGTAAAGTAAAAGCTTTGGGTTGGAAATGAAATGCCCAAAGGTTAATTAACACGAACGTACATTTGAATAACACATGTAAGTAAATATAAGTAAGAATTCATTATCCGCGCACGCATATAGAAAGTGCATTGAAGTACATTGAAAATTTATTAAAATGTAGCCCAACAGCCCAACCAAATGCAAGATCATTGGAATGTTTCGAAAAAAGAGTAGCATGTAATTTCAATTTATGGAAGTTCGTAAACTCTGAAGTCTCAAGATAGATTTGAATTGAACCTAGCAAAGATTTGCGTGATTACCATGAAAACTCAACGATGCCCCATTATGCCCTTATTTGTATTGAAAATGTAATTTAATTTTGTACAAAATATTCTGCATAATAAAATGTATAAAATTCTACCGAATGAAAAATGGCGGACTCCAATGACCAAAGATTGGAAGATAAGTCTCACCAAGGTATATCAAGTGATCTCGAAGAAGGGGACCAAAAGGATTTCAGCCGTGATAAAGATTTTACAGTTGCTTTCCCAAGTGAACTTGATAGGGGCACAGGAGATTTCTATGATATTTCGCGGCAGTCAAAAAACCTACAACCAACTTCAAGGCGAAAACGTGAGCAACATTTTCTATACTAGAATATTGCATTATTAGTCAAAATTTAAGTGACCAGTGATCAACTGGGTACTATATTATAGTCACAAAGGCTGGCAATTTACTAATAAAGTGACTTATTTGATGTATTAATGCCCTAATGCCATGAATAGACAATTAATTTTGTGTAGCTAAACGTGAGATTTTAAATTCAGGAGTTAATCTTATTTTTCCAGAGACTATTAGTTTGCATGACTGCATTGACTGCAACAATAAAAATGAAGGAGATGTCCTGAAACCGAATTCGTCTCTGTACGCAAAAATAAGGGATGCAATTGGCACCGTAGGAAATGCGCTTAAAACTTCTGTTACGAATGTTTTCACCCCTACACCTGAGCCGAAGTTTAGAGACGACGGGTCTATCACGGAAAATGATAGCTACAATTATGATCGTGAGGATGATTATACAGAGTCCAACTTTAATTCTGAAGGACAAGAAATTATGGTCATCAATACATGTCCTTTTCATGGTATTCCCGACAAGGAAATTAGCTCAAAAGATTTAGTCTCTGATTGGCTTAATAAAGTTAGGAATGGGAGTTGGGAAGAAAACAAATGCGTGCCTTTAATTTCCAAAGAAAAAACGCCTGAATAGTACTATGCTTTATATTTTCCTGTTTTTTGAACAAAGAATCTCATTTTCATTTCTCAGTGTACACAATTTATCTTATTTTTTGACTTTCAGTAATTTTAATGTGCTGAATCTGAACATGTTGCAATACTGTCGTAAGAGGCATTACGGGGATTTAAAAGTTTGCGTTGGAAAAAGTATTTATAAAGTTGATTCATGCTTCTTGCAAGGTAAAGTTGAGAAAAAAGCAAAACAAATGATTGAAATCATATAGCATGACAATTCTGAAATTTCAAACGAAGCATTTTAACTATTTCTTTTAGCTCAGAGCACAAAATTTCGACAGATTCTCTTCTGGAGTAAGTCGGATGGACGTCGTTTGTTGGACAAAGACGATTATATTCCGTTCGTTAGATTGAATGATATGAATTCAATGGAATTTGAAGCTGTACTCGTCTACATATACACTGGTGGTTATCTTCTTCCCAGTGTCGTCGTCAACCCGTC
The DNA here is from genome assembly GCA_019776505.1 of Tomocerus nigrus. Taxonomy (NCBI): domain Eukaryota; kingdom Metazoa; phylum Arthropoda; class Collembola; order Entomobryomorpha; family Tomoceridae; genus Tomocerus; species Tomocerus nigrus. The sequence continues at coordinate 13,724 of JABASI010002470.1, forward strand.
TGGAAATAAACCGACTCAGAGATTTTTAGATCTTTTGAAAATCTACGGTATTCCCTACGGTTCGTGTGAAAATTAATATAGAATGTGTTACATAGATTTCTTTCCAATTTATGTTCTGTTGAAAATGATTTCCATTGAAATAAATATTACCGAATTACTATTGTTGAAAACTCATTTACTAAGTGTAAATGAATCTACACGCTTAGCGCTTGCAGATGAAAGTTAGTAAATATTGAATCTAAGAAAAATTGTGCTACTAAATAGGTCTGCTTAGTTCGCGAACCATTTTCATTAGAGCCATATATCAATTTTCCTTTAGATCCGATAAAACAGCCAAAAGGGGAATAGCCTCGGTCGGACATGTAATAAACGTTAGATTATATTCTTCTATATAGTATATGCTCATCATGATGCCGTGATCATGATTTTCATGATGTTAGACTGTTTTCTAAGGTGTAAGAGGTAGTAGCGACAAAACGATTTCGGAAGACACTCAGGATGTCCAGCGCGAAATAAACAAAATAGTCCAACAGATGTTGAACTCCAGAGAAGTCCTTGAAGTAAGAAAGTAATCATAATATTTCATTCATAAATTATGTGGGTAACATTTGATAACATTATCATCATTGCCATTCCGCGCTACTTAAATGATTACTTACTAGTCTAAGAATAAAACTTAATTTGCATATATACTATCGACAGAATTAACAACTATATATTTAGAAAAATAATTTCTAAATCCTCATGTACATAATACTATTCATCATAAATCAAAGATATAGTAATATATGAACGCAGAAAAAAATCAATCTAAAACACTCGCCATCAAAGTAAATACACATGAATTATTTATATAAGAAGTGATATTATATAGTGATACATAATATTTTCCTTATACACATGTGCATAACGAGTATAAACTGTTACAAATGATTACGACTTTACGACGACTACTTCTGCTGTGTACAACATAATCTAACTGTGTGTGTAAAGGTTTTTTATGTATAACTCGCATTGCACTTTTGGATTGAACTGACCAGACAATAATACCAGGAGGATTAATATAGAACATTGGTCTTTGAAAAGGATAAACCTTGTGTAATATTATTAGGCGTATCAAAATCTGTGCTTTGTGCTAGTGTTCTTCTTTAGATAATAAATCCCGTAGCGAAACGGCACATTAAAAAAGACACTGTTATTAGTTTAAGCTTAGTCACATGTATTTATATCTGCAAAAATAGACTGTTAAACAAACACAAAAGAAAAGGACAACATAATATCCAGCAAAGCAAACAGAAATGTTATGATCTATCTATGTCCAAATAACACAATACATTTGGAACAACATTCTACATACACCTACACATATATTAAATGAGAACTGTCACATGTATAGATAACTGTGTTTGCAACACGATTATAATACTATTCTTTAGTGAATCATAGTCATATACACAACACAAGACAGATGAAGTGACTTCAATAGTATTTATAACAATTGTTTTTGCGTCAATATTCTGTTTTGCACATTACTAAATGTGACTGATAGTATTATTCGTGACTTTCTGAATAAGTAGGTGGTGAAAAGTCGCATGACACCTTGTAAACAGACATATGCGTCTGAAAGTTACATCATTTAAATTATGATTCAATTCAATGACAATAATTAAAACATCTCTGAAACATCCTTCTTCCTATCAAGACACACTGTTGAAAGAACTTAAAGTTCACAATTACATAATAGTGCGTATTTAGCTATACCACTAAGAAATTTCATCATAATTATAATATAAACACATTAAAACTTAATTCAATGTTACATATACGCAGTGAATTCTTAGAACAGACATCTATTATGAAGTTTATTTAATTGTATTTTGTTTGTATTGTGGAAAGGAATGAGGTGACCATTCGGTTCCAGCGACCACTGAAGAAGTTAAAGTAGAATTTTGCAACTTTACAACAAAGTGCGCTTGTTCAAAATGACAAAAATGGGGACTCATCATATATTAAGTTTAACAGATAGAAAATACACACGGATACATAAATTACTTTGTACATTCAAATATGGATTTTTAATTTTATTAATATCAACTTGTCAGCATGCAACAGGTACCTACTCATTTTATTTATGAAAACGGTTGCAACCGTTTTGTCGTATTTTCTATTGCGAAAGACTGAATTTAATCATAAAAACTTTCTAATCTGTACAAGACAATGATATTTTCAAGAGTTTCTAATTTTCAATTGTGACAAATATAGGACAGAAAACAGAGACAATCAATGCGAGTGACCAATCTGACCTGTCACCTTTAGGTATGCCAAATGAGCAACAAGACTTGAACTTGAAAGTAGGAACAAATTCCTCCGTTTTAATTTATCCTACGTAAGAACTTTTGTTACATGATTTTTTATAACTATACGGATAAAGAAGGTTCAGTACATACATACCTATCCGCAAAATCCAAATTTAAATTCGTTAACACATTTAAAACTCTAAATGTAGCAATGTTAATATTCAACAGTAATAAATGATTTCCTGTAACGTCATTCTTGCATGTGATGATTATAATAGAATTATATAGGGCCGTATAATTTTCAAAATTAGAACAATGTGACATTTATCCGATTTTCTGACAGGGAATATTTCAATACGACATTTAAAAATGAGACGTTGACGCTTCTTGTGTTCACCGAGAACACAAAGGGGGTCGTAGCACCTTTGCCAAATCTGACTCTTGTAGATCCAGATTCTAAATCAAGATTCGAAAATACAACAATAGAATTAGTAGCTATTAAAGCTGGAAGAGCCATCGTCACTTCATCATTGTATATTGAAAGCAGCAATCACTCAGAACTGTACGTTTTTTATTTAATTATTTAATTATTTAGTCCGTAGATTTATTGTGGGAATAAAAGTTAATTCCTCTAAAAAGTAAGCTAATAATTTTTAATGATGTTTTTCAGACTCCCGGATATCTTCATGAGGGTAACGGTATATAAACTGGCGATTCTCGTCGTGCTCAGCGATATTGTCGGATGGCTATATTTCCTTGCGTGGTCCATTTCATTTTATCCACAGATTTATCAAAATTACAGAAGAAAAAGGTAATTAAATAATATTTTTAACTTAATTTTCATGATTTAATACAATGGATTAGTGAAATAATTTGCTAATTGTTTTTCTGCAGCGTACGAGGGTTGAGTTTGGATTTTGTTTATTTGAATATAACGGGATTCGGAGTCTATGGGATATTCAATATCGGGCTTTACTGGATTAATTCTGTTCAGGTAAGCTCAATATTATATGAAGAGTTAAATTTTAATAGAAAAGAAAACATCCTTTCAGAACTATTTTCTAAATGATTCAATATCAACGTCAAAAATAAATTCTTATGTTTATATGGCAGAGAGAATATCTGGAACTGCATCCTTTTGGTGTCATCCCTGTACAGTTAAATGACGTAGTTTTCACAATTCATGCTTTTTTGGCAAGTGCGGTTACGTTATACCAATGTCACATCTACGATGTAAGTATATAATCAACCTTAATCGTAAACGAAACAAGTATAATATGATTTCCAAGAAATAATCGAATCTAATGATCTAATCCGACTAAAAATGGTTTTATCAGAGAGGATCTCAAATTGTTTCCAAACCTGGTAAAACTATTCTCTTTGGCATATTCACAATTCTTTTTGTTATTCTCATCGTCGCTGCCAGCGCTGGCTTTACTTGGCTGACATTCCTCACTCTCTGTTCTTACATTAAACTTTTCATAACTTTGATCAAGTACATTCCTCAAGTAAGCTTACACTTTTACTTTGAAAATTAAACTGCATAAATGAATGAAATTTCTCTGCTTCGGCAGCAAGGAATTAAAATAGCTGATAATATTTTTCGTTTGTAGGCATATTTAAATTGGTCGAGAAAAAGTACTTCAGGATGGTGCATTGGAAATGTACTTCTGGATTTCTCTGGTGGAGTTTTCAGCTTAGTGCAAATGTTTATTATAGCATTTAATTACAGTAAGTAAATTCTTCCAAAACTTTTCAATAATTTTCAATAATATGTTACATAAATTTAAATATATTACAATTATTATCCATTTCATTTTACAGATGACTGGGGTTCAATTTTCGGGGACTTTACTAAATTCGGTTTAGGACTTTTCTCAATTTGTTTTGATATTCTCTTCATTATTCAACATTACGTTTTGTACAGGTGAGTATTTATTCATTAAAATTATTTAGCAATGAAACCTGAAACTCTAGAAAATAAAAATATGGATAATTTTCAGAAATCACGCCGCTTATGAGCCGATTGAGGGTACAACTAACCCAACTGTAGAACCCAACGAGGATATTGTCACAAGTAATCAGCAATCACATTACGACGGATTAGAAACTCCCGTGTCTCCTCCATTAGATGACACTTTACCTGTATATGCCAAAAGTGACGGGGATGAATAGTTCCATCTTTGGAAACATATTATAATTAATTTAGATCTTTATACGCCATTCACTGAGATACGAGCTAAAGTTATATCTGTACATGTTATTTATATATTAATGAATTGTGTCTATATGAATGAATATATAAACACCTACATATATGCACGTTAAATTAACAACTACAAGTATATACTTATTTTTAAATAGGAATCTAGTGAATCTACATTACATGTGATGACATTAATGAGATAATAGTACGTTTTAATTTGTAATATATATAGCGAATATTTGTATTTCTATGCTTATTTAAAAGGCAGACGATTATTTTCTGAAACATGAAAAACGACTTTACTGTTTAAATCAACATTGCATATAGACTTATTAACAAATCTGAACTAGAATCTACTTATTTTGGAATATGTTTTTGGTTTACAGTGGCTAAGATCAAATGTCAAATTCTAGAAATGTCTACAAATATCATAACTTCCGTTTAATCACATTTAATGGTGTATTATAATATTTCTCACGTTATCTAATTACATACAGTATAATGAATTTACCTTCTTTCTGTTGATATAATATTTAAAAATCATAGAGAACACTTTTGTCAGTAACAGTGAACAGTGGAATGATTTTCTTAGTAATTTAAGGTTCTATACCGCTTCAGGATTGTAATAGGCTTCCCTGTGCACGGTATTCGAATTATAAGGAAAAGATAGATTTACAGTTACATACAGGACGGGAAGAAATTATTGAAGATCGTACGTATTTATATAACATTATTGCATTATTATGGCATTGGTGGTCAGTAATCAGTAGACAATTTATCGTAGGGGTTCGGTTTCCTTAATTAACCACTTGAAACCAGCTTCGCCGATATTGTTAGCGTCCATGTAACTTCCCACGGTTTTTCGGCATATTGAATGGTACTCATCAATATATTCAATCTATTTTCAAAAATATACAAATTACTATCCAAAAAGAATGCATGCCTTTTTTTAAACCAAACTTGAAATTGAGAATTTTAACATTGCCAACCTCAGCTGGAGTAAGAAGCTCGGTTTTTATCATCTTCTGCTGAATTGGCACCAAGGTTATGTCTTCAAAAGTAAGATAGCCACGATTATTAAAGTTATGCTTTGGAGTGGTTTTCTTTATACGAATAATATTCTCGATTCGAATACCGAACTGACCATCTTCGTAATAACCGGGTTCTACAAAGAATAAAGATATTTATTTGTTCCAATAAAACGAAATATGAATGACGACATGAATTATTTTGTTTTGTCTTACCATTCGAAACAAACATATTTTCTTGAAGTCCAGGATCATCAGGTAAATGTCTCCAAGTAATGCCATGTGGACCTAACCCATACCCACAATACAATATGATTGATATCGCTGACAGTAATACTTAATTTAATATTATT
>JABASI010002471.1:0-19599 GCA_019776505.1 Tomocerus nigrus
ATTGCAATCCAACTTGCATGATTCTGTTCAATGGCTATACTCATTATCATTGTCTGTTGTATACCAAAATTCTTGTCTATATTTTCCACGCTAAAAGTACACTTTCAATTATCCTGCTAATACACTTTTAGGATATGAGTTGATATGCGCATGTAATGTATGTAATTTACAATAGGTACCCTGTCAGTATTTTAAAAATCCATAAGACTGTTTAACTAGTCATTCATTACATTGCTAGTTTAGGATTAGCATAACTATTAATACTAAATACATCTAGCCTTTTGAGAAAACATAGCAACCCAGTTTTCTTCCGTAGATAATAAATATATACAAAAAAACACAATCGAAGAACATTGTAAATATCTAAAACAAATTAATGTTTGAATGTGCGCATGGTCTTTAGAATTGATTTAACAAATTTCTAACCGTGAATGAATAGAGCTACTACTTATTTATTTACTAACTTTGAATTAAAACCAGGGAATATAAAATAATCTTGATTCCTTAAAAATAATTTTTATTAGATTCGATTGCATGGAGAATTTGTATGTGTCTGCGTGAAATGGGGAATGTATAAAAAATAATCAGGGCTTTTTATAACAGGACTGACCTCATCCACTCACTATTGTAGCAACAACATCGAGTGTCAGAGCAGCGAATGGTGCATTAATAATGCCTGCATTAATCCCTGTAAATTGAGCGACTGTGGTGTTAACACGGATTGTTATCCGCATTATAGACGAGCCGTTTGCGTCTGCAAGGCAGGCTTTTTCGGAGATCCATTCTTTGGATGCTCTGAGCATTTAGGTAACACCTAACTTGGCCTGCTTATACGTTTCCCTTAACTAAATTTGCATTTGCACCCCGTACTGTTGAAATGAAACCCTTTGAATTGAAGCATGATGATGATGGTATGGTATCTGCATACTTGGAACAAACTTTCTCAAGTATGTTTTTGTGGCCTATGCACTATGACATATAATCCGATAGTTTTCGTAGACATACACAATTCCTAACTAAATATTTACATACATTAGCAAACACAGTCTCAACCCTTTCTTTTACAGTACACTTAAACCTACCTGTAAATTGACTTTCTCTCCCTTTCTCTGAATGATCTCAGCCATGCACGTTCACTTCCATTTCCACCTGCACCTGCAGACTTGCACTGTCACAGCTACCATGCTACTTTCCTTTCTATTGTAGTCTTTTTAATTATAATACGTACAGCTTTGTACTGCTAGCTATTAGATTCCCTACCAGGATCTTCTACAAACAGTTACATGAATGGACAATAAGGGAATTGTCCATGTGTCCTGATGGACGGCCACTCTCACCTACTTAACACATTCTAAAGTACAATAACAAAGAAACGAGAAGCCTCCCTCACCAACACCTCAACACTAAAACTACTTACTTCAGACCCAGAACAGGTAATTAACAAAACAACATACAAATCATTTTTAAGATCTCTAACCTCTTCTTCTTATCATCTACGCTGCCTCATTTTATACATAAATCTACTGTCACCAATTCCAAACAGAATTTTCAACCACCTAATATCTCGCTTAATACTTTAAATACCTACTACAAAATTTAGCTTTCCATTCATAGTGCTAACTACTACAAACAGTTACACAAGATGTCTGTGCCAACTTCAAATGTAAACTATAATGTCAACTGTTTTTGAATTATGCTATTCGTAATTCATCATCATGCAATCTCGTCAAACATTTCTTCCTTACCGCCTGTCACTTCATTCCTTCACGCTCTTTTAGTTTTTAAGTAGAGTACCACCAATTTATCCGTTTTTGCTATAGTACTTTCTAGGGAAGCGTCTTTTTCAAAATGTTTTCATACTAACCCGAATTGTTTTTGTTTATGCCTAACTGAAGATAATCCATGCACATCCTCAACCTGCGGCTTTAACGCAGTGTGCAAAGTTCTTGCTGGCCGTCCAATTTGCTACTGCATTCCAGGATATCTCGGTAAGCCTTTCAAGTTTAAATTTTGCATCTTATTTATATTTCTTGCACTTTGATATACAACAGCCAATAACTATAACATGTTTACTATTAAGGAAATCCACTTCAGTCCTGTAGACCTGAGTGTTCCACAAATCAAGACTGTAAGTTTAAAAAAAGAAGATTCTATTTTTTTTCTCACGTTCTTTCTTCGGTCATTATTAACGTGTTCTTTACACTGTTTATCAACAGGTGCTACTGACCAAGCCTGCATTCAAGAAAAATGTAGAGACCCATGCCAAGGAGCTTGTTCACCCGTCAACAGTTACTGCAAAGCTGTGAACCATCGTCCTCAATGTTATTGTCTATATGGATTCCAAGGAAATCCATTTGATGGATGCCACAAGATAGTGCCCCCAACACCCGCCCCCACTCCGACGAAAGAACCATGCTTTCCCTTTCCATGTATAAAATTATTTTATTGTTATCCAGAAATTTTTTATCACGCAAAATCCTCACATTTATAGATCTGACTATAATTTTGGCCTGAAAACTTAAATATAATGTCCATATTTTTGTAGGCGGTTCGAATGCTTTCTGCCGAGAACATAATGGAGCCAGTCTCTGTATTTGTCAGCCTAACTATTATGGGGATCCGACCATAGGATGCCAGCCAGAGTGTAGTATAAACAGCGATTGCCAGAAGACGGCTGCCTGCATCAAGAATAAATGTCAAGATCCATGTGTTGGTGTTTGTGGCTCTAATGCCCACTGCTCCGTAAGAAATCACGAACCATATTGCGAATGCTTGCCATCTTTCACAGGTATAGTAGATTTCCAAAATTGTCGACTTCATTTTTTAATAAGATTAGAGAAAGTTAAATTAACTTTAATTTTAATGCATAAAATTCATTTTATCAATTAATAGGAGATCCTCTACGAGGCTGCCGTCAGAAGCCTATTGGACCCGGAATTACATATCTTCCACCTGATCCTTGTCAAGAAAATCGTTGTGGTAAAAATCAAAGATGTTTTAAACTTGACATACTTTAATATAATTTTGAATATGATAAATGATAATTTATGTAATATGTTAATACAGGACCATATAGCCATTGTAAACGGCAAAATGGATATGCTCTTTGTTCGTGCCAAAAAGGCTATTTTGGAACTCCTCCAAATTGCCGACCAGAATGTGTTATCAATTCCGACTGTAAGTGAAATTCTATTATCATCGTATTAATTGACATTTTTATTTATTTTGTTTGTCCACTCAAAACATTTGTCTTTCTTCAGGTCCTTTGGATAAGGCATGTCTCAACCAGAAATGCGTCAATCCATGTACAAATGCTTGCTCACGAACAGCAGTATGCAAGGTGTATAACCACAGACCAATCTGTTCTTGCCCTCCTGGCTTTTCAGGTATAACAATTTTTCCCAATCTACATTGTACACTTTAGTGCTGATATATAACTAGCCATTATTTATACTTCACGATTTTGATTTTTGATTTGTAGGAAATCCTTTGAGTGGATGCATGCCAGAACCAGAAAAGGCCGTCACTCCAATTGACCCTTGTGCAACGAACTTATGCGGACCCTTTTCAAGTAAGCCAATTCTAACAATTCCAAGCTCTAAATTCACTCTTGCAACAATATATTTTACATGTTGCTTATTTCTTACATTTTAGCATGTCAACCTCTCAATGGTCATCCAGTTTGCTCGTGTAAATCAGGTAAGATCCATTATTAAAAATGTCGCCTCTGATAGCAAGTTATTGTTCAATAGCAGTGTTACATTTAACTGACATAATTATATTCTGCAGGATATTTTGGTAGACCCCCATCATGTAGGCCTGAATGTGTCATCACGCCAGATTGTAAGTGTTCGTGTACTTTTTGGAAGAAAATTTTTAACAAAACGGTAATACAGACAGACATTGGAATAATTAAATGATTTTTTTACTAATTTTTAAGGTCCCAGTGACAGAATTTGTGTTCGAGAAAAATGTGTGGATCCATGCGAAGGAGCATGCAGGTATATTATTTTTCGGTTTTTATTCAGACTTCTAAGTTTATGCTGAGTACACGGAAAATAATTTTAGTTTGTCCTAAACATTTAAGTAGCTTTTACATTAGGGTTACAATTAGATACCTTTCAGGATTTTATATCTCAAATATCTCCAAATAACTGAATTTTTATTCATATTTTGTAGCTTCAATACAGTTTGCAAAACGTACAATCACGTTCCTCAATGCAGTTGCCTACCAGGATTCATAGGTTAATAAAACCATTTTTTAAATATTTATAAAATATTTTATTTTTTCAATTGGTGGCTAGTGTATCTGTAAATCAAATAAAATAAAAAAAAACTAACGTTTTCCCTATAAACACTAAAAATTTAGCCTTCAGCAATGATTTCTTGAAATTTAACCAGTAGTTTTATTTAAAAAATTCAAAATTTATAGATACCTTTCAGGATTTTATATCTCAAATATCTCCAAATAACTGAATTTTTATTCATATTTTGTAGCTTCAATACCGTTTGCAAAACGTACAATCACGTTCCTCAATGCAGTTGTCTACCAGGATTCATAGGTTAATAAAACCTTTTTTTAAATATTTATAAAATATTTTATTTTTCCAATTGGTGGCTAGTGTATCTGTAAATCAAGTAAACTAAAAAAAACTAACGTTTTCCCTATAAACACTAAAAATTTAGCCTTCAGCAATGATTTCTTGAAATTTAACCAGTAGTTTTATTTAAAAAATTCAAAATTTACTAATAAGTAACCTACTCACAATATTTTATTCAATGTTCATAACCATTTATCTAATTATAGTTTAACACCTAATACAAAGAATATACTAGATTAATTTTAATAGCTATATTTGCATACTAATTCTATTATTGCTAGTAGTCGGCTAGGCAATGAATATTTTAATATGTATTGTATCTCAAATAAATCATCCGTAAATCTGATTTTTTATTTCACTATTTATAGGCAATCCTTTCAGCAGTTGTACACCTTTACCTCCTGTACCTGAAAAGGTTGTTGCGTTGGATCCCTGTAATCCAAGTCCATGTAAGTAACGCAATAGTTTCTTTTTTGAGAATCACAAAACTCGGGTACTTACTACATTATAAAATTACATTTTATTTGACACTTTTTCAGGCGGTTCTAATGCAATTTGTCAAGAAAAAGGACGCGCAGGGTCATGTAAATGCTTACCTGACATGTACGGTGATCCATATACCGGATGTAGGCCAGAATGTGTCACTAATTCTGAATGTAGCATGACTAAAGCATGTATTCAAAATAAATGCAAAGATCCATGTCAAGGCGTTTGCGGTAAATTGATTATAATATTTTCANTCCATATACCGGATGTAGGCCAGAATGTGTCACTAATTCTGAATGTAGCATGACTAAAGCATGTATTCAAAATAAATGCAAAGATCCATGTCAAGGCGTTTGCGGTAAGTTGATTATAATATTTTCAATGATTAATTTTTAATTTTTGAACTATAACAGTTAGGATGTAAATTAATTGATGATGTTGAATATGTGACACCAGGTTACAATGCTCAATGCTCTGTAAGAAACCACATACCAGTTTGCGAATGTCTTCCTGGATATTTTGGTAAGTCTCACCAAGCAGATTATTTCATTGCCAATGATGGTGAATATGTGACACCAGGTTACAATGCTCAATGCTCTGTAAGAAACCACATACCAGTTTGCGAATGTCTTCCTGGATATTTTGGTAAGTCTCACCAAGCAGATTATTTCATTGCCCCAACTAAGTTCACATCTAATTTCAATTTCTGTTTAGGTAATGCTTTTGATGGTTGCCACAAACGAACAATTGTAGAATCCAAACATCCTCAGAGGCCCACAGATCCATGTGTCCCTAATCCATGTAATTTAATATTCCTTTTTAAAACACAATTATATTTAAATTGAACAAATCTAACCAAATGTGGTACTAATTTATAGGTGGTCCGTACAGCCAATGTCGAAATAACAATGGAATTGCCATTTGCTCGTGTCAAGCCGGCTACACTGGTAAATTTATTTTTAAACATTTCAAATGATTCCTGAAGGAGGATTGTACAAGTCAATACTATGTGTACTGTTTCTACAGGTTCACCTCCATCCTGCAGACCAGATTGCCTTTCTTCATCCGAGTGTCCTTTATCTAAAGCGTGTGTTAATCAAAAATGCGTTGACCCATGTGTCAGTGGACCGTGCTCCAGTACAGCCCTATGCAAAGTACTCAACCACAGCCCAATCTGCACTTGCCCTCATAACTTGATCGGAAATCCATTTGTGCGTTGCTTTGACAAACCTATCAGCAGAGAACCAGAAAGACCTGTTGATCCTTGTCTCAGCGATCCATGTGGACCCTACTCTGAATGCAAATCCATCAACGGTCATGCTGCTTGCTCTTGCAAATTAGGCTATCATGGTAATTTTACGCTAATCTTAGAAAATAAAACACAATTGTTCAATATTTCAGTCAAAAAACTTTTTCGTTCATTTCTTATATTATTTGTGAATTACTTTTTATAGGTTCCCCACCCAATTGCAGACCAGAATGCTTAACGAATAATGACTGTAAGTATAACCATTGAACGTGTAATAAATTAATGGAGAATCAAAATGTGAGAGAATTTTAATTGTATCCCGTAATTACTAGGCCCAAATAATAAAGCGTGTGTCCAAGAAAAATGCCGCGATCCTTGTTTGGGAGTTTGTTCTCTGAATTCAGGTCTTTAGATATTTCATTTACGATATTTTAGGAATTATATTTCAGCATGAAATTGAAAAATTATTACTGATTTTCGTTTTATGTACATAGAATGCCGTGTAACAAATCATCGTCCTCAGTGCTACTGCTTATATGGATTCCAAGGTACTGATAATAGCTAAGAAATATTTTAAAAATTAATTGTGAAAGAAAATTTTATAAAATTAAGTGCATCATTCACAGAGTTGTAAATAACAATCTAAACTGTTTCATTTTTCAGGGGATCCATTCAACGGTTGCACTAGAATACCAGCCGAACCTATTATCAGAGAACCTGAAATTTTGAATCCTTGTAATCCTAATCCATGTAAGTTTAGACTCATTGAGCACATACACTTAAGCGCCTTATATTTTTTATGCAATTTACGGACACGACAAAATAAACAATTATTAAAAATATATTTCAGGCGGTTCCAACGCCGTGTGCAAGGAAAACAATGGAGCAGGATCGTGTACTTGTATCCCAGGTATGAAAAAACTGTACATTTCAAATATTTTCCCAGAAATTAGAATATTGTAGTATGCTGATTTTATAAATTGTGAAAATAGAACACTTCGGAGATCCTTACACGTCATGTCAACCAGAATGCACCATAAACAATGACTGTCCTACTACCAAAGCTTGCATCAGAAACAAATGCACAGACCCTTGTCCAGGAGTCTGTGGATACAACGCCGATTGTTCTGTTTCCAATCACGTCCCAACATGTCATTGTCGCAATGGATTTGTCGGTATGATTGTATAATAGGAATGATTTTCTTTATGATTTATGGAATAGAACAAACAGTTTCTTATTGCGTTTATGAAATATACAGGAGACCCATTTAGAGGTTGTCAGCAAAGAGTACAAGAACCGATACAAATAGTGGAAGAAAAGCCTAGAGATCCTTGCAATCCAAACCCATGTAATTAATACACCATCTATATAAAATTTACTACGATTTGTGTAAAACAATTCTCTTAAAAAGGATAAATTTTGGTTATAGGTGGACCCAACAGCAATTGTAGGAACAATAATGGAATTGCTATTTGCTCTTGTGCTTCAACATATATTGGTAAGATGAACGATCCATTTTACATTTAGTTACAAAGAAAAGTTTCTTATCAACGAAGTAAAGACATTTGCATATCTCATTGCATATTTATATCTCATGTTTTGTTAATAGGTTCTCCTCCACGTTGCCGACCAGAGTGTGTCGTTAATTCTGATTGTAAGTAGCTATTAAAATTTGCTATTATATTTTTATGACCGGTACATAGCATGCTGGTACACCTACCCGTATTAGCTAATTCTAACATAAAAATGGAATTTTTAGGTTCATTTGACAAAGCATGTCTCAATCAAAAATGTGTTAACCCATGTCTAAATGCCTGCAGTCAAACTGCAATTTGTAAAGTTCACAACCACAGCCCTATCTGCACTTGTCCGATCGGTAACTCGCAATTAATTTTCGTTAGTATTTATTTAATAAAAACGTGTGCTCAATATTTGTGTCATGTATGCTAGGTTTCATTGGAAATCCATTCAGTAGTTGTACCCCAGAACCACAAAAGATCGTCGTAGAAGAAACTCCTACAGATCCATGCGTGCCGAATCCATGTAAACGAAATTATCATTTTTTGTTCATTAAAATTAGGCTGTTATCAACACCGTAATCTGACTAAAGATAATAATAATTTCTCCAGGTGGACCTTTCTCTGAATGCAAGCATATTAACGGCCATGCAGCTTGTTCGTGTCAAAGCGGATATTATGGCTCTCCTCCATCATGCAGACCGGAATGTGTTATCACTCCAGACTGTGAGTTAATGCTAATCAAAGTAGCTCTTGCCGTAGGTGACATGAAATTTGAATAATCACAAATGCAAATTATTTTTTGATGCAGGTCCTAATGACAAAGCTTGTGTACGAGAAAAATGCGTCGATCCATGCTTAGGAGCTTGTGGTAATTTGTTTTTTTTTAATCTGTCAATATCTGTACCTGCATAATGATAATACTATCCACCGTATTGAAAAGCATGTAAACTACATTTTCATTATTATTACATACATGTGTATATATTTATGTTTGCTTAGGATTCAATTCTGAATGCAGAGTTTACAATCACGTCCCACAATGTACCTGCATTACTGGATTTACAGGTTGGTGCTTCAATTCATAATATAGAGACTAATTCTTAACAGCCAAATTGCTAAAAATCCGTGTTACAACACAATTAAAAAACCATCAAAGAGAAATAATAATGCAATTGTTCAATTCTGTTATTAGGCGATCCATTCAGCAGCTGCTCTGCTATTCCTAGAGTGCCAATACAGGTCGTTACAGAAAAGCTTACTCCCTGTAACCCGAATCCATGTGAGTGAACATATAAATTACCGAGAATTTCTCTGTTTATGTAACTATTTGCAATAATTGAATTCATTTTAATGACAATGTCTATGTTCAGGCGGAGCTAATGCCGAATGCAAAGAAAGAAATGGTGCTGGCTCCTGTATTTGTATTCCTGGTAAGTCCTTCATATTTTCGTGAAAATCTTGCTCCAAGTACTAATCACATGGTGGTGTAATTTGTTTCAATACAAGTAATTTCTTTCGAAATTAATATTTACATGAATGATTTTTTCAGAGTATTTTGGTGACCCATACACTGGCATGTAGACCAGAATGTGTTCAAAACTCCGAGTGCAGCATGACTAAGGCTTGTATTCAAAATAAATGCCACATGGTGGTGTAATTTGTTTCAATACAAGTAATTTCTTTCGAAATTAATATTTACATGAATGATTTTTTCAGAGTATTTTGGTGACCCATACACTGGCAAGTTTGTGGTTACAATGCTCAGTGTAACGTACGGAATCATATTCCTGCTTGTGAATGCATATCTCAATATATCGGTTAGTTATCTCAGAAATAAAATTTAACATTGGATTATATTTGCAATATTATATAAAATTGCCTTAATGCATTTTTATTCAACATCAGGGGATCCTTTCAAAGGATGTCATCAAAGGCCCGAAGAACCCGTTTTTGTAGAGAGAGAAGAACCGAAAGATCCCTGCGTACCAAATCCTTGTGGGTGGAGGAACTTTAATTTGTTTAATATTCATTTCATTTTTAGCATGGGTGTATAATAATATTTTTGTAAAATTAATTTAGGTGGCCCTTATTCCCAATGCAGAAATCACAATGGAGTTGCAATTTGTTCTTGTCTGCCAACATATACAGGTACAATAATTTAGTTCGTTAAAAATTACATATATTCCTTGACAAATTAAGACTTAAACATTGCTAATTACAATTTTTGCAGGTTCACCTCCATCTTGCCGCCCTGAATGTATGTCATCCTCTGAATGCCCTCTTGACAAAGCTTGTATTAGTCAAAAGTGTGTTGATCCCTGTGTCAATGGACCATGCTCTCCAACAGCGAGTAAGAGCAAGCAGCCTGTTGTACTGCTTTTAATTAAATTATTTTTAATTAACTAACTCTAAATTGAAATTCCCTTGTTTTCCAGTGTGCAAGGTTCTCAACCACAGTCCGATTTGTACTTGTCCTAATGGCTTCAGAGGTTTGTAAACATTTTTTTCTTTAGTATCAAATGAATTAGTTATGTTCATTTTACAAAAAACGTACGGACTGCCATTTTAAATACTATTTTGATTTTCAGGTAATCCATTTACTGAATGCACAAGGATACCTGTGGTCGTGGAGCCTGAAAGGAACATCGATCCTTGCTTGAATGACCCTTGTAAGTGACTTCCATTTTGTATTTTTGTTTTCTGGTGTATTTTTTGTGCGGTGTTGCAATGAAATTGTGTAGTAAATCACAAAGGTAATGAATGAAAATTATTTTAGGTGGTCCCTACGCCGAATGCAAATCAATTAATGATAATGCTGCTTGCTCCTGTAAGGCAGGTTATATTGGTAAGCGACTCATTTCATTCTACAAATTGCTTTTAGTGTATCTTTTTAATTTATTTTCATGAGATAAATTACAATTTTGGCATTGCGTAACATTACTCTATCCAAGTTTTAATATTTTTATTCACTTGCGTTTCTCAGGTTCCCCTCCAAATTGCAGACCAGAATGTCTCATGGATCCTGACTGTATGTTTTCATCTGAAATATATAACTCACATTTGTTTTCTTAGCCTGTCAAAAGGTATTTTCTAAACTTATTATTATTTCTAAATAGGTCCTAATGACAAGGCTTGCGTTCAAGAAAAATGTCAGGATCCTTGTATCGGCGTATGTGGTGAGTTTACAAGACTTTTAACAAATTATAAAACGAAGTTCTTTCTTTGCGTTAAATACGTCCAAGGAAATCACTTGACTATAAACCTTTTCCTAAATAATTGAAATGACTCTATTTAATTGTTTGCTTTAGGATTTAATGCTGAATGCAGAACAACGAACCATCGCCCTCAATGCTATTGTCTCTACGGATTTGAAGGTAAACTGTTGTTGCACTATAATTTCAGATTATAAAATGACGCGAGTATTAAGTTGCTACATTACACATTTTTAACACTTTTTCTAATATTTAATAGGAGATCCATTCAATGGTTGTACTAAAATACCTTCGCAGCCTATCATTAGAGAACCAGAAATTTTGGATCCATGTAACCCCAACCCATGTAAGGAAATTTACCACATAGTTTCTAAACCTTAGGTATAATTCTTTAAAAAACGATTCTGATAAATTATTTCTAGGCGGATCGAATGCCGTGTGTAAAGAAAACAATGGTGCAGGGTCCTGTACCTGTATTGCTGGTAAGTTTAGTATAAAACTTTTAACACGTTTTTCCTAAACTAGAGTGAATACCAAATAATTTTGTACAAATTATCTCACAGAACACTTCGGAGATCCGTACACGTCGTGTCAACCAGAATGTACCATAAACAATGACTGTCCAACAACCAAAGCTTGCATTAGAAACAAATGCACAGACCCTTGTCCAGGAGTCTGTGGATACAACGCCGATTGTTCTGTTTCCAATCACGTCCCAACATGCCGTTGTCGCTTTGGCTACGTTGGTAAGATTCTTTATCAATTTCTGTCTAACGATTAAACTCCGAGAGATTTTTCTGACCAATATGAAAGATAGTATCTCATCAGTTTGATATTTTCGATTTCATTACAGGTGATCCATTCAAAGGATGCCATCCAAAACCAGAAGAACCAGTTCATGTGGAAAGAGAGGAGCCGAAAGATCCATGCGTACCAAATCCCTGTAAGTTATTATCAAAGTTTATTAGTACTAATAAACTCCCTTGGTCATCAAGATAACTAATATTTCTGTATTATGAAATTTTATTTAGGTGGTCCATATTCTCAATGTAGAAATCATAATGGCGTAGCCATTTGCTCATGTCAGCCAACATATTCAGGTATATTTAAATTAAAAGCCTGTTCTGAAAACCTGAAATTAACTTACAGGTCCATAAAAAGCGCTCCTTGTATTAATATTCGATTCAATGATTTTCCAGGGTCTCCTCCCAACTGTCGTCCAGAATGTGTTGTTAACAGTGATTGTAAGTCTATATCTGCAAGTACATTTATTAATGGGTTTATTATTTATAGTAAGAATATTTTTAAATTTCTGACTCTTTTATTTACCAGGTCCATCAGACAAAGCTTGTCTTAATCAAAAATGCGTGGATCCTTGTCCCAATACTTGCAGGTAAATCAGAATTCTTTGAAAATGATTTTATAATTTTGTTATTAAGGTATTAATCGTATTCAATTTTTAATACTTTTAGTCCGACTGCCGTTTGCAAAGTTTATAACCACAGCCCAATATGCAGTTGCCCAATAGGTATGTAAAGTACACAATATAGGTAAAAATGCAAGGTAATTTAAATGTGTTAAACCGAAAACTCACACTTTCTCTTTATTAGGTTTCATCGGAAATCCATTTAGTGGCTGCATGAGACAACCCGAAAAAATTATTGTCGAAGAGGCTCCTAAAGATCCTTGCAATCCAAATCCATGTACGGAAATTGTCCTTTTCTATTTTCAAATTAAAATTGTTACCACTTCGCGACATAATCATTAATAATATTGTTCAACAATGTTTTCAGGCGGACCTTTCTCTGAATGCAAAAATATTAACGACAACGCTGCTTGTTCTTGCCAGAGTGGCTATTACGGCTCTCCTCCATCGTGCAGACCAGAGTGTGCAATCACTCCCGACTGTAAGTTTCTACTTTCGCTTTGCATTGGAAATATAAGTCCGATAACAAAATTCTAAGCACTTCTTGGTGTTGTTATAGGTCCAAGTGACAAGGCGTGTGTGCGAGAACATTGCGTTGATCCATGCAAAGGCGCATGCGGTTAGTTTTGATAATTTAATTTGATAATATACAAACATGTTTGCCTAAAAATGTTTTCATTGTTTAGTTTTGTTTTATGAATTTACTCAAAATTAATTTTTTAGGGTTTAATGCGGATTGTAGAGTCTATAATCACGTTCCACAGTGTACATGCTTGCCAGGATATACAGGTAATCAAGCAAAAATGCTATGATAAATGTTTTCATTGATGGAGATATGACATTCAAAACTTGCTATGTCTTAATAATTTTAAACTTGCAGCTTAGTTTTTTTGCAACTGTTTTAATTGTAATTTAATACTTTTTATTAGGTGATCCGTTCAGTGGATGCTCACAAATACCCCCAGAGCCTGAAAGAAGGCCACCACCAGATATATTAGACCCTTGCAACCCAAGTCCATGTAAGAGAAAATGTTTGAGTATTAACTTGTGTTCTTGAATGAAAATGTACATTTCGATTGTAAAATGTATGTACTAAAATCAACAGTATGTATTATAAGCCCTGATATGACATGCTATTTCATCACGTAATTTTAGGTGGAGCTAATGCAGTATGCAAAGAAAGAAATGGAGCAGGCTCTTGCGTTTGTCTTCCAGGTAAATATTTTTCATATTATTGTTCATATACACCGAAGAACGTACATATATTAACCATTTAGGTATCTGTGTCGAATTGAGAAAACTGTACAGTTGATTTAAATAAATAGTTTTCCATATTATTGAGAATTCTTTTTGTATTTCTCTTTCAGAATATTTTGGAGATCCATACAGCGGTTGTAGGCCAGAGTGTGTTGTGAATTCGGAGTGTGCATTAACTAAAGCTTGTGTCAGAAATAAATGCGTTGATCCATGCCCTGGAATATGCGGTAAAACATTACAAACGAAATTTCCCTTTTTTGATTTTGAATTTCAATCTATTAAATTGTGTATGGTTGCTTTTAGGGTATAATGCTCAATGCTCAGTCAGAAATCACATACCGATCTGTGAATGCATCGTTGGTTATGTCGGTAAGAATTATTTCATATATTTACATCTAGTTCAAAGAATCTGGAATGAAATCCTGCACTAATAAATAAAATAAAAAATTATATATATATGTATACCGTTAAGGCTAATCACTTTTGTCAAACGCGAAATTTAAATATCGAAATTGTTATTTTTGCAGGAAATGGGTTTAGCGGATGTCACAGGAAACCAGAAGAGCCTCCACCAAGGATTGAAGCTCCAAAAGATCCGTGCCATCCTAACCCATGTAATTAAATTATTTTTTAATTTCTCCATATCCATTATAAAGTGAAACAGCATAATTCATTAATTCTTTCGTTGCATTTTTGAAGGCGGTCCATACAGTCATTGTAAGGATAGCAATGGAGTGGCCATTTGTTCTTGCCAAGCAACTTACATTGGTTCCCCTCCCAACTGTCGACCTGAGTGTATATCGTCTAACGAGTGTCCCCTTGACAAAGCATGCGTTGCCCAGAAGTGCGTTGACCCCTGCGTCAATGGACCTTGTTCTCCAACTGCCATTTGCAAAGTTCTCAACCACAGCCCAATCTGCACTTGCCCGAACAATTTCATCGGAAATCCATTTGTACGCTGCTCAGAAAAGCCAGTAATTAGAGAGCCAGAGAGGCAGGTTGATCCCTGTCTAAGCGACCCTTGTGGCCCTTACTCCGAATGCAAGTCCATCAACGGTCATGCTGCTTGCTCATGCAAAGCTGGATACTACGGTAATTTTCTGCTTACCATTAATTTCAATTAAATTATTATTTTTTAAGTTTTTGTGGTTTGCAAAGTTTGTAATGATATAATGGTTGCATCAATTGCAAATATTTAAGTTAATACATTTACATTGAAAATAATTTATTCCTTAGGTGCTCCGCCTAATTGTCGCCCTGAGTGTGTCACAAATGATGAATGTAAGTTCATAGTTTGCGTCTCTTAACTAAGCAAAATTATATGCGTTTGTATTTACCCATTCGTTGATTATATATAAACATAAATAAATCATGATCTGTTTTAGGTCCAAGTGATAAAGCTTGTATGCAAGAAAGGTGTCAAGACCCATGTATAGGCGCTTGTGGTAATTTTTTTAAAACAATAATTTGTAATTCCATTCAGTGAATTTTAGCATTCAACAAGAATATTTTCTGGTCAGTTTTCTAGTAATTATTTTGTTTCCCATAGGATTCAATGCCGAGTGCAGAACTATGAATCACCGGCCGCAATGCTTCTGTCTCACTGGCTACCAGGGTAAGATTTTGTCAATATATTGTACTAATTATAGGTCCCTGAAATGTCCTACATTGAGTAGTTGTAAGTATAGCTCTGTAGGTTGTATAAATATTTAATTTGTACCGTATTTTTGAAAACAGGAGATCCATTCAGCGGATGCCAATTAATTCCTCCACCGCCACCTGCTCCAGTTAAGTACGAACCAGTGGATCCTTGTAATCCAACTCCATGTAAGTCACATTGTTACAATTTTAAGACAATTGTATTATGATTTTTAAAGGTAACTTTCACTTCATGGGATATAGATTAAACTTATTTGTTTCATATTTCCAGGCGGTTCTAATGCTGAATGTAAAGAAAGAAACGGAGCTGGCTCCTGCGTGTGCCTTCCTGAATATTTCGGAGACCCGTACACATCATGTCAACCTGAATGTAGCATAAATAATGACTGTCCCTTAACCAAAGCTTGTATCAGGAATAAATGCAAGGATCCTTGCATAGGCGTTTGTGGTACGTTAAAAAATCTACGCTAAAATAAAAGTTGGAAAGGAACTATGGATTGAGTTCTTATTAATTAGCATATCTTCATTCTAGGCTACAATTCTATATGTATTGTCCGGAATCACATTCCCACATGTGAATGTAACACTGGCTACATCGGAAATGCATTTACTGGTTGCCATCCTAAACCCCAAGAACCGGTCCGAATTGAACAACAAAGAGACCCTTGCCAACCAAATCCATGTAAACGAAATTATAGAGCCAATATTTACGGTCGTTTGCTGTGATATGTGTTAACTTTAATTACACATAACTTTATAAAATATCTTTACAGGTGGTCCCTACTCTCAATGCCGAAACAACAATGGTGCAGCAATCTGCTCCTGCCAACCGACTTACATCGGCTCTCCACCAAACTGTCGACCAGAATGTCTGTCCTCATCAGAGTGTCCCTTGGATAAGGCTTGTGTCAATCAGAAATGCGTTAATCACTTGTATTAACGGCCCGTGTGCGCCTGAGAGTGACTGCAAAGTGGTCAATCATAGCCCAATCTGTACTTGCCCTGCTGGACAAACTGGAGATCCATTTTACCGATGTACTAAAATTGTTAAAATTGATCCACCAGTCTTTGTCGAAAACGTGGATCCTTGTAACCCTAGTCCTTGTAAGTGAAATTAACGAAATTACTATTGTGGCTTAAAAGGAATTTATTTAATGATTGACAGTTAAAATGATTATAATTTTACTTTAGGCGGTCCCAACTCTGAAGCTCGTCCTATTAATGGGCATTGCTCATGCTCCTGTCAGAGTGGCTATTTTGGTGAGTTTTGCACACAAATAATGTTTTTCCAAATAATAAATAATAATAATAATAATAAATAATGTTTTTCCTTATTATTTCCAAGCTCTTTTATACGTAACCCTTTGCATTCTCACAATCAGGTTCACCTCCAAATTGTCGTCCGGAGTGCACTATTGACGCGGAGTGTCCCAGCGATAGAGCTTGCATGCAAGAGAAATGCAAAGATCCATGCATCGGGGCTTGTGCATACAATGCAGAATGCAGAACTACAAATCATCGTCCGCAGTGCTACTGTATCACTGGCTACCAAGGTCAGAGGATTGATTTTCTCCTTCCACATTTTATTTTAATTGTGAGATATAAATATTTTAACCGGTAATATTTTATTTCGTTTAGGTGATCCATTTAGTGGATGTCAATTAATTCCACCTCAGCCTCCAAAAAGAATAGAACAACCCGTACGACCCTGCGACCCTAATCCTTGTAAGAGTCCCTCATATGACTTTTTTTGTTCGAATGTTTGTTTTCTGACTCATATAAATTGTGCTCTCTGTTTTTTAATGTTCTATTTTTATTTGTTTGTATCCGATTGGTTCTTTAAATTTTATGATGATGTTTACAGGCGGTTCTAATGCTGAATGTAAAGAACGTAATGGAGCTGGCTCCTGTGTCTGTCTTCCCGAATATTTTGGAAATCCTTACTTAGCTTGTCAGCCCGAATGTACGATAAATAACGACTGCGCCACCACCAAAGCTTGTATTAGAAATAAATGCAAGGATCCATGTCCAGGAGTTTGCGGTTACAATTCTCAGTGCTCTGTTAGAAATCATATTCCGATTTGTGAATGCATCTCGGGATATTTCGGTGAGACTTTTCACTCTTGTATATTTTTATAAATGCATTGTCTTCTCATATAGTAATTACAAAAATATTGTGTGTGCAATTAGTGATGACTGTTTCAATGCTTGAGTCATAATGCAATTTTCGTATTATTAACAGGAAATGCATTCACCGGATGTCAAGAAAGACCAAAGGAAATTCAGAAAATTGAAGCTCCGAGAAATCCTTGCCAAAGAGATACTTGTGGTCCTTACAGCACATGTAGAGATAATAATGGAATTGCCTTATGTGCCTGCTTGGAAGGATACATCGGGCAACCTCCTAATTGTCGACCGGAATGTGTCATCAATTCTGAATGTAAGTCCCTCCTTTTAATCGCAGTTCCTTTGAAGCTTAAATAACCTCATTCTGCTACAGTGTCAAGAAACACTGATTTGTTTTTTAAGATCTTTGTAGGGAACAGCATAATTAACGATTCATGTATTCATAATTTTTTGGCACAGGTCCATTAGACAAAGCCTGCTTGAATCAAAAATGTGTCGACCCTTGCCCTGGATCATGTTCTGGTGAGTAACAGAAATATTTTATTGTAATGATATTATCGATGATCACAGGAACTAGAATCTCTTGAAAGTTAACATGTAATCTTAACTAATTAACCGATTAAATGAATATTTTAGCGAGTGCTCAATGTAAGGTTTACAACCACAGCCCAATATGCAGCTGCCCTGTTGGTAAGTAAAATATTTCGAAATAAATACATCCTGGCAAATAAAACTTCATATTCATTATAATTAAAAAATTAAAATTATTAATTCATTTTAGGTTTTATTGGTAATCCATTCAATGGATGCCAGAGGGAACCCGTAAGAGTCATCGAAGAAGAGGCTCCTAAAGATCCGTGTCAACCAAATCCATGTATATTAAATTTTATTTTTTTTAATTATTCAACTATTATTTAGACAATATATTTTCGTCGGATGGGTATTAATAAATATTCTTGTGACTTTATCAGGTGGGCCATTCTCCGAATGTAAGAATATCAATGGCCATGCTGCTTGTTCTTGCCAGAGTGGATATTATGGCTCTCCTCCTTCTTGCAGACCGGAATGTGTCATCACTCCGGACTGTAAGTTAATATTACAATGGGCCAAAAAATTTGTTTTCGCATTACATTGAAATGATTCCTTATTAATTATTGCTTAAAAATTAGGTCCCAACGATAAGGCATGTGTACGAGAGAAATGTGTTGACCCTTGTTCGGGAGCTTGTGGTAAGATTTAAAATTAAAATTCAGTAATCTATGCATAAATGAAAAATTTAAGGAATGAGCCAAGCTACAAAATATCCGAACTACATTTTTTAAATCTCCCCTTTTTAGGTTTCAATGCAGAATGCCGAGTATACAATCATGTGCCACAGTGTACTTGTCTTCCGGGATATACAGGTTCGTTACTTAAAGAATTTAGATTTGGTTATCTGATTTCTAAAATGTACGATTTGGGGTAAATTTGAAATATCAATTGAAATTTCTAGGAGATGCATTTAATGGTTGCCATTTAATACCTCCACCTCCGGAACCGACAAAGATCCAAGAACCAATAAATCCATGTGTTCCAAGTCCATGTAAGAGAAACGATTTTAATGACTGTGATAATTCTTGGTAAAGAATATGCTATATTGAGCAGTAAAATAAAATTTAAAAAATCATTTCAGGTGGTGCAAATGCGGAATGCAGAGAGAGAAACGGTGCTGGAGCCTGTACATGTTTGCCTGAATTTTTCGGAGATCCGTACAGTGAATGTAGACCTGAATGTATTGTCAATTCTGAATGCTCCTTGACTAAAGCTTGCATTAGAAATAAGTGCAAGGATCCATGTCCAGGAGTTTGCGGTAATTGACATTTTTTTATAAGCGAAGATATAAATTCGTATTCATTGAAAAATTGAGTGTCAGAATTTTTCTAGATAATAATTGTTTCCATTCATGAATGTAGGCTACAATGCTCAATGTAGTGTGAGAAATCATATCCCAACTTGTGAGTGCATCAGTGGTTACGTCGGAAATGCTTTTACTGGTTGTAGTCCAAAACCACAAGAGCCGGT
>JABASI010002472.1:0-19599 GCA_019776505.1 Tomocerus nigrus
GTAAAAATTGAAATTATTAATGGCGTTACTTGAGGCAGTCTTCTGTTCCCTTCACAGTTTTCAAAAAGTTATCCACTTGCATACACAACTCTCCATCTTTAAATGCGTCTAAAGTTCCGGACCAATTTTCAGCTGGTTCTGGACTCTGGTTTTCATGAAAAATTTTTCATAAAGATTCAGAAATTAATACCATGAAGTTTATTGGCACAATGTTGTTCTTCAAAATGTAAACCAAATGCATGAAGCTTTAATTATTAATAAATAAGATGTGTTATTTTCTACAATATAGAGCAAAACAAAATAAAATAATTTTTGGAAACTCAAGTCAACCAGCACATTAAAACATGGTAATTTGTAGAAAACTAATTCCCAATTTCAATTCCCTATAATATCAATAGTTTAAAAAATTCATAATGTTAAGGATCAAATAAAACGTTTTTCGATATTTTTCGAGATCCAATAAATTATTCCAAAATTCAACCAGAAATTCCGACATAGTTTTCAGGAATTAATTATAAAAGGAAAATAATTACTCAAGAATTCCTGAAAATTACAATTCAATCAGAAATCCTTAAAATAATTCTAGAATTTAATTAGACATCCTGAAAATAACTCTAGAATTCAATTAGAAATCCTGAAAATAATTCTAGAAGATAATTAGAAATTCAGGAAACAATAATTCATTAGAAATTCAGAAAGTTTAGTGATCCAGAAGAAATAAAGAAAGTAAAACCTCAAAGCGGAGTGGGCCAATTGGCGGCTTCGCGAACGGGATCCCTTTATAATAATTATAATATAATATTATTTGATTTACTTTCCACTTTATATTATATATCTAGATAATAAATAAATAATAATACATTCATTTATAAATAAATAACTAAAATTACCAAGAAATTCATAGAATCCCTTTCCTCCTCTAGATACAGATTGTAATCCACGTATTTTTCCATTGGAAATTTTGACAATGGGTCCAATTTTCCGATTGTATATATAGTAGGAGAAGAAGAGAACAGAAAGAGCGGTAGTAGCCCCGAATAATTTGCTATTTGTTACCATTTTCATAAGAATCACATAATTATCACAATCTGAAAAGTGCACTTAGCTTCGTTCACTAATAATATCAACAAATAATATTCCCGTGCCACTGCCAGTACATTGTTGTTAAAACGAAAATATTAAATTCTCACTCTCTCACCTTCTCATTTACAATTGCAACTTAGGTACACATTTATTAGTAGGTATTAGTAAACGCAGTTTTGCAAAAATCACTCAATGTGCTAATGATATTAAACACACAAGAACCACATTTATTTGCAGAAAATATTTGTTACACTTGGCTTAGATTACGCAATTAATTAACACACTCAACAACATAACCACTCACTACCTTTTCTTGCCGAGAGATAATATAATTTCATGCTATTATGATCACAATGATTATTTACACTTTTAATAACACTCTTTTTACGAATATACCCATAACAAACACACACACAGGACACGAGATTAATACAATAAAATCTATTTACAAATATATAGGAACTGAATATGTTGACTCATAGAGAGGCAATACACAACTCAAAAGATAAAAGGAACAAGACGAAAGTTTATTAAATGAAATGGAGAACACACTATAATAACCAGTTGAAAAAAACTCATTTTTTATCCATTTATCTTCTGGTAAAATAAATTGCAAAGTATTCCTGTATATTCTCTTTCATATTAGAAGGTATACCTACACCTAATAGTCTAAATTCTACAGAGTTAGACAGGTACAGAAATTCCGAGCTCACAAAAAGTTTTACCTTCGACACAGGTGATCTTATGGAGTATATAGCGACTGTCTTGTTCTTTTTAATAGAGGCGTATCGTATCTCTACACACTCATCCTATAAATCTCAAAACAACTCTCTGCGAAAGAATTGCATTCGGAAATTGTTATTGAGGATTATTCAATTTCTCTCCTTTTACGATTCCTCCATTCACTTTTTGCTTATTGAAATTGTTGGATCCTATGCAAATGATGTTCTTGCACACAAACGCATTTTTTTGCGTATCAAACTGTCAAATTGACAACAACAAAATGTTTTTCTTTTTTTTTCCTTCTTCTAGGCTTTAGGTACTCAAAAGTGGTTTGACAATAACAAACAGAGTCTCACTGACACCTATTTCAGAGAACATTAGAAAGACACCAGCACTGTGACTTTTTCGACTACAATTAAATGTTTTGAACTGCACAGTGTGACTATACAGTCGAGCCCCATGTGTTCGCATATATTAAATCAGTGAACTCAACTTCTATGACCATAATATACTATCTATAACATTTATTTAAGCAACAACCATCAGAGCAAAACAAAATACTATCTATATATGTGTACATTCACATTTGGACATATTATATGCATTTCGAGTCTCAAACACTTCACTTTTGCTTGATTATCATAACCAACAACCATGGTTAGAAATTTACCATTTCCGCAGTGAAAATATTTTAATATCAGATATTACATGAATACTATTATTAATGGCGGAATTTTGTTTATATACGTATTATACAATAATACAGTTAAGAAAATCGCGACACAATTTTGATTCTTAGTAAAAATTAGCATTGTACATAAATATTCGGTGAAGACATTTTGCCATTAGTATCAAAAAGTTTGACAATTAGTTAATGATTACAAACAGGAAATAATAATATTATCACCAATATCTGTAATGCGAAAATTTGAATATAATAAAAACAAAAAATTTCTACCAGTTAAAAAAAGAATATATAATGATGCAAGTTGGTAAAATAACTTTATGGTTATTGATTACCGACAGAAAATAAGAACGACAATTATTTCATTAATTTTTTTTTCTTTATTAAAATTTGGGACTATTGCGTGTAAATTGCCAGTAAATTGTGACTTATACCAATAGTTGTTTAAATATATATAGTAAGATAAAAAATTGATAGATAAAAAGTTACTTTCCTACGAGCCCGAAACCTTTTTAAACCAATCTGCGTTGTTTCTACTGTAGTATAGTATAAGGTTCAATTACTTTACATAAAGGTGTAGACTTGTTTCAGCCAGAGTATAAATTGAAATGTCTGTGTGTGCTTAGGTTATCTGTCTATGCGGCTATCAGCACCAGCACCATGTGTATGCATAATACATTTGTGCTGATAAAATTGAGACAAACAAGACTCACTACCTAGTTACTTATATGGACAGATGTAATAAGTACACAAAAATAATATTAGGGATATATAGTGATTAAGAGAGCAAGTGTACTCGTTTTTCCATTTCAAGTCTGTAGACTCTGTACACACAATGAATATTCTTTCTTCCGATGGTACACTACCCTAGATGCAAATATTAATCAGAGAATCTATTTATTTATTTGCTTATTCTCAAACTAAATGTGTTCTCTATTTATGTCTTGTATAGAATACATCTCTACCTCCAGGTACGTTTACTATATAGACACACTTTTGGTTTTTACATGTGCAATCGTGCACACTACCTTAATTACAATGTGATTCTAATAGCTACGGTAAATATTACAAACTTTGCCATGTAGCGATTCCCCGATATTATTAATTACTTATAGATTTATTTTGATCATACCTCTGTACTTTAAAAAGTATAACAGGTACTTTTAATTTGAAAGTGTATACTAATTTCAAGTAATTATCAATATTATCATTAGCCTTTTCCTCGTATTTTTTTACTGACAATAAAAAGTAGCGTTATAACATACATATTCCCTGTACTTTTGGGAATCACGAATTCCACATGATACAACTCGCCTAAAGGTCCTAACAATAAATTTCAATTTGCATATACACGTGTACTTTGGTAACACCAAAATGTTTTTATTAGAGTTGATTTTTGAATGGCTATAATATAGTTTTAGTATCCTGCTGGAATGATCTGAAAAGCCTTTGTGCTGAAATTACATAGAATTACAAAAATTTTCATAGATCGCAATTTTTTACTTTCCAACTTTGGATGATTATCATTACGGAATGGAATTAACGAACAAGGTGTATAATAATGCCCACAATAACTGCATAGCTATATTATTATCTACCGATAAAGTGCAAATGTGCACCTTTTATATCTAATCTGCATTTTGCATTAGCATAATGAAAAGAAATCGAAAGTTTACTTTTCGTTTGGTTAGCCTACCATAAACTGCAATTCTGCGAGCATAATAATAATTGCTTTAGTGCATAGTAATTTGGTGCGTGCATATATAGATAGTTGCGCTTAAGAAGCATTGAACCTACCTACCTCTAAACATTTTCTGTAGCTATGTATATCTGTCAGATTTATTTGTGTGTGCCTATGACTCAATAAAAATAACATTGACTTTGTATTGAAGAAAAGACACGTCTCTGTGGCTAATTGAAGAATAAGAAGAATTGAAAAAGTAAGAGGTGATGGCTATAGGATAAATATACACAAGAATGCTACGTCCAAGGCTGCTGCTTATAGTTAAATGGGATTAAAGAAGGGAGACTTGATTGGATTGCAGGGCTAAAAATAAAAAGAAGTTTCACACTCTCATTCTCAATAGTTTTGCTGTGTCACCGTCACAGTCACCACCACGTTCTTATTATACTCAATCATTCTATTGAATTCTAAAACATTGTCAAACTATTCATTTAATGCTGACTAATATTACTAACAATAAACTCCAAGAAATTCTTTCAGAAATTGCACTTGCCACTTTTTTACTTATAATATTATAGCAAACATAAAATTAACTGAATGTAGACACAAAACTCTGGAATTATTCGCAGTAAAATATTCATAAATTCTCGGTTATTTTTAACAGTATTATTCCAATGTATTTTATTGCGGCTGAAACGATCGGAGTTCCCTTGTTAGACAAAGTGTTAATTTTGTACGAATTTAATATTTTGTCAATTGTATGTATTTTAGTATAGTATTGGTCTGTTTAGAATTTAAAAATAAAATAAATATGTAATAATATGTGGATTAAAATATCGTTTAATTCTAGAAATAAATAAAATTAAAAACATAATGAAACAACAAAATATTTGTATTAGAAGAGTCCTAATTCTTCAAACATAAACAGTGCACGTCGAGTAAAAGGTTCTTTAATAATGCTTGGATGCAAATTAATATTTAAATACGGAGGAGAACGATCGTTTGGATTGACAGGTCGCAATGTCACGTCTTTAAATTTTAACGGCGTAGACCTAGAAATTCAAAAATTAGACATTATATCACAGATGTATAAAACCCCCAAAAAACGCAAAACATTTAATTCTTACCTATTTTGAGCAAAATCCGACCACAGTTTGACCATCTGTACAGAAATGTTAAAATCTCTACTTTGAGCCCTAATGTTTGAAAGGATTCCCAAATCAAATAGCAAAGGCGTCTCATCTTGATGACACACTAAAAATATCACGGTTAAAAAAAATTAATTACTTTAGTATGTAGGAGCAAGAAATCTCAGTTTTACTTAAAATCACAACACGAATGGTAAAAATGTTTTAAAACGGAAAAAAAAGTAAAATTCAAACCTCCAAGATTTATTTTTGGTCGTCCATCAATATTTTCACTGATTAAATTAGCAGCAATGGATACTCCAGCATCTAGTGCAGCATTTGGGAGATTTCCACTGAGGGAAATCAGGTCAAAAAAAGAAAATTCTCCTCTGTGAGTCAAAAAGTAGAGAAAAGTTGGGGCATGTTTAGAATTTTCTAATGCCGAAAATCGAGACGAAGCGAAATACAATCTGTCAGAAAACATATTTGTAAAATCGAAGAATTGCCTCTTCAAGTCAATTTCCTCTTCTCTGCCGTTGAAATAAAAATTGACCAATTTATCTGCGACATCTTTTCTTGCTGGATTATAATTTAATAACATGGGTGCAAGTTCTTTAAAATTTCTATTTATTTCCGGTATTAATGAATAATTCCTTAGTATCCCTGCAAATAATTTTAAAAAATACGATTGTAGACGCATAAGACCCTTTTCTTATAATCAAAAATAATATGACAATAATAAATGAGTAATACAGATGAAAAATATAATGAAAATCATACTGGCGGTGTACAGAAAGCCTTCTTGAGAATTAAGACCAAAAATCGCAGGAATTTTTGAGAAGTCTCCGCGTTTAAGAATTGTTAATGGCTCTTCTCTAAGAAAAATCTCTTTTCCAGGGACTGGAGTTTCTACAGTAGCTGCGTATATTGCCAAAGGATCCAACAGAACAGTCTGTGAAAAAAAAAAGTTTTTATTGTAAAATTAAAAAAGTATTATTGTACCATCAATAGAAAGGATTCGGTTTATTGTCAAATCAATCGATTTGTTTTCTAAAATAAAAATAAAAATGTTTGAAACCGGACCTGAAATTCCTTATGGGTAAGAACAATTTCCCGAAAGTCCAAACTTTTTAAGCAGTCGACCATCACAGACGAGTTAATAGTCGGACAGCCGACTTTATTTGCTAAGCGAATTGCCTGCGCTTTCGGATTCGGTTGAAAAGAAAATTGACGAATTGCAGATCCACTTTCCGCAATTACTCTATGGAATAGTCCTGCGTTTTAATTTTTAAAAAATGCAATCCTTATTTCATTTCAAATAACTAACGACTAACACTAAATTGATAGTTTTCCATATAACTTAATAAATGACCTGATGAAAGCGGGGACAGTATATGAAGATGAACACTAGCAGCTCCTGAACTTGATCCAAAAATTGTGACCCTTGATGGATCTCCTCCAAAATTCGCAATGTTTTCTCTTACCCATTTCAGGGCAAATACTTGATCCTTAAGCCCCATATTTCCTCTTACTACACTATCACCGGTGTTTAAAAACCCTAATTGAAATTAAGATGTACAAATGCACAAATTAAATATTAGATTTTAAAGAAATAACGAAAGGAACAAAATATTTTACATTTACACTTTTTAGGTAGGTATATTATGCTGACTGACCTACCTAACGAATTAAGACGATAGTTCACGGTGACCAATATCACATCTTCATCCATGAAATATTCCGCTCCAAATAAAGATGCACTTCCGGACATGAAAAATCCACCATGAAAAAACACCATAACAGGCAAAGTATCGGAAACTTCTCTTTGATGGACCTACAATAAAATAATGTTTTCTAAATTCATAGATGAAGATATATAGATTCAAATATAGGCAAAAAATATTTAAAACCCTTTATTTAATGAAATGAATGAGAATTTATAGCAATAAGTTAATTTAGATTAGCCACATCTACAAAAAATCTACAGAAAATCATAAAAATTCTAAATATGATAAGAAACCCAATATTTTTACTAACCATCGGGACATAAGTATTGAGAACTAAGCAATCTTCACTGCCAATTAACGTTCCAGAGATAAATTCAATTTGTGCACAAGTGTTACCCATTGCAATTGCATCTTTGATACCGTCCCATTTGTCTGGAGATACTGGGGGCTAATAAAATATTAGAATTACATGCTTATTGGACATTTTATATTAAATTTTCGTATATTATTATCCGAATTATTTTCCTTGAGTAAACTATCTTTCTAAAGGAAAAAATCTTACTTCAAATCTCTGATGTTTTGCATAGGGAATGCCTTGAAACTTGACGAATAGTCGGTTCATTCTGGAATGTCCGAGTGATCCCCTTAATTTTCCTGAAGAAATTGTTACTATTGGGTCATCGCTACTTTCACTGAAGAAATGTGCCGCTAAAGCTAAAGGATAAAGGATTTCAATTGCTTTTTTGAATAACAAGACCATTTTACACTTTCGCTTTAATTTTCTCTTTGCAGTTTTCCAGCGCAATGACTGCGGGGTTTATTTGAATTTCCAGAGAAAATAAATCAAACAGACTGTAGCAGTACTTGCAACTTGCACTAAAATAAGAATCAGATAAAAGATAAAATGTACGATTGCTATTACATTTGTAGATGAGAAAAGTTTACACCCTTATACCAAAGAATTAAGTTATTAGTATACATCTCAGGTAACTTTAAGTTTAAATACCTGCCTAAAGATAGTTTTGACTGCATAAAAGCTTTTACTTATACAACGCCTTAACTTTAACCCAAATCAGCCAAACGGTAAACTTTTCTTTCTCATTCTCAGTGTACTTTTACAGTTCTTAATGGTATAGACAAAAGGACACAATTTGGGACTGCAACAATACAATATAGCATATAATCGAAATCGAAAGTAGGTTTATAGTAAATTATTGTTATCCTGTTGCTGTTAGGTATCAAGTTTTAATAGGTATAATAATACTTTGGAAATACCGTAAAAGAGTGTCTACCTACTACCTGCTACATGACGAACAAAGGAAAATCCTCAAATAGGTAATGTCGAAAGTTCATGAAAAATGCTACAAAATCCTTAACCAAATAATATTATGCTACTTCGTAAAAATCTGTGTTGATGCTAATAATTCTTTGTTTAGAAAAAAATATGATTAATCGCACTGGGATTTTGGAATTTATTACTGTCAAAAAATCATAGTTCGTGCAAAAAAAATTAGGCGATTTTTGAAATAATGGTACCAAACCGAAAATTTAGCCTTGATTTTGATAGTCAATTTCGAAAATGAACAAATTAAAAATCAACTTAGTTGATAAAATTGTTTTGAACAAACTACCTATAATGAAGTTTAATTACATAATACGAATACGACACAAATAAATAAAAATTCCTGTGGACATTTGGTACTCAACCGTTTATTTTAAATAAGTTTTTACAATGAGATTGAAAAAAACAAAAGTCAATTCTTGCAATGAAAATGACTACACTCTAGACATAGACATAGGTATTACATATATTGATATAATAGTATACTTCTTACATATTATATACTTCTTGTTCTCTTCTACTTTTGATTTACTTGGTAAACGAACTCAATTAATTGACTTAACTTAATGCAAACTAATTATAATATACAATAGAAATATCTATATGCTCATTTGAATAACTTCCACTTACACAAAATCTTGATTGCATTAAATTATAGGTATATATAGGTTTAGGTAACTTAAATGTGCAGATCTTACATGTCTAGAGTAGTAACAATATGTACACCTCCATGTTTATCAGGTAGCACCAAAAAAGCTCAAAATTCCTGTATAAGATCTTCAACAAAATTCTGTATAATGAACAAAAATAATATTATGCCTAAAAATGTGACTATGTATGTATATATCGTAACAGACATTACATTAAAGACGCTAGCACAGTTAGTTTTGCCTAGGTACATATATACCAACTCAGATAATTTTGTCATAGATTACATGCAATTATAATTGGTAAAATTGAGAAATTATGACACGGTATGGCACATAAAATCAAAAATGTCCCTTCTAATGTCTATGAACAAAAAATACGTAGCAATTCCAACAATAGTAAGCATAATATTAAATAATTAGTAAAGTAATATTAAAGTTGCTTAGCCTTAATGAATTATTTTGTGGTATTTGTTCCATTCATTGTCTGATAAAACGCAGTTGAATATAGTAAAACAGACTTGATATTGGGATAAGAAGAACAGCTGAAAGTACATGCACATCCACAATTTAATTACAGTAACATACCTAGGTAAGTATTTTATATTGATATAATTAATATGAATAAATTATTTTAGATTTTAAACTAATTACAAGATCGTAGAAAATGTCATATTTTGAATTTATACAATGAATTGAGATTAAAGAGCGAAAGCTAATTAAAAAAGAACATTCTACAGACTTATTAGCATAGCATACACTTAAAAGAAATTATAACTACAAATTAAACACCTCAACATTTTTGGAAAAACTTTTGAAAAAATAACATTCTGATTCTGGAAATGTTGATAGTGTATAGTTGTTATCATTTTTAATACTGTACAATTTCACGTTTCTTATCTTGACTGATAAAGCTGGAATTATGCATTGTTTAACAAAATGTTATCTGTAAGATTAGACATTTTTTGAACTATAATTTAAGTCTAAAGGGTGAATTGGTAGTTTCGTATGGGTTCAATTTTAATAGTGCATTTTACAAACATCGACTACTTAATAACATTATAACTATATAACATATTATTAGCTTACAAACTACATTTATATCCCTACATGCCTAATTATCTATCATTTTCACACATAATGAGCTGTGAATTACAATTAACGACAACATGTCAACATTACGTAATTTTTGCTTTACTTTGCAAAAACCGTGAAATCAAATTATTAAAGCCTAAAATTATTGTTATTAAAGCCTATCCATGCAATTTAAAATCTAAATATCAACATTAATAGATTTCCTAATATTAAAAAGATTCGATAACATAATATTTCCCAACATAGCACAAATACAGTATTAACTAATTACATTTTTACATAGCACGCATCTATTATTAACAATTAAGTTTTTTCTTTTTTTTAGCCAAATGAATAATATAGCACACTTTTGCATCATATCCTGCGAATACCTTTGAGTATGAATGAATAACAATTTTTGATTTTAATTTCTCAGTATGTGATGCACGAAAGAGAAACAATTAGCGAGAGGTATTTAACATCAATTAGAGAATATGTTTGGCATGATTAGATGCTTAAAGACACATCAATTTAATTACCATCACCTTTAACATCATCATCAGATTAAGATGTACTCAATTGATTTTAGTTACAATTGGTAAGTAGCTCACAATTTTTATCACTTGGTTAATTGTGTTTCGCTTTGATTAGAATAGAGAATAGATTACTTATATTTAATAATAGTAAGTGTATTTTGAGTTTTATTCGAACCTATGAATATTTAATACAGTTGATTAATTGATTATCATAAGATATTTGATATTTTAGTAATCCAGTTTTATAGTATCACCTATTGGTACAATTCACATTCAATTTTTGTTTCTTTTTTGATTTTGTCATTACAAATACACTATTTAACATGCACAACTCGTTTACTCGTAACACAAACTTATTTGGTGTAAAAGTTACTAATTTAACACTTAAAGCGCACAATAAGAAATTAAAGCTTACCCATTTATGTATTCGGTGTCATCGCAAACCTTCTTTTTCATTCTCATACAAATAAAAAATGACTAACGAAAGTGACTAGACCCGAGACACAAAAATAAAGCTCTAGCAAACATTAAAAACAGATTCATTGTACTAGCCTACATTTAAAATCGTACAAATCTTTCATAAAAACTCTTTAAAATAATCCTCATAAACTTTAGCAACTTATTTTGGCCTGTTATATTAAAAAACCATGCATTTACGTATAAAATCATTCATGCGAGATCTGTAATTTATAATTACATCGGTAAACCTAATTATTATAAGTTATACAAATATTAAAGATTATTAAATTTAGATATTCACGATATTGAATGAAATTGAAATGATCCCTTTAGTTGTAATAAAGACTGACAGTCATTATTAATTGTTTGGGAGACAAAATGTTATTTAAGGAAGCTCAATATGAACATCTCAGATAAAAAATTAAATCTCTAACTTGCAAAATATAAAACTAGGGCTAATAAAATTCCAGAAAACTTTTTATGCATATAATTAATTTTAGCACACTGTATAAGATCTTAAGTTTACAAAATAAGAATCATTTAAGGATAATAATAAATCATGGGCCACTATGGAAAAATATTTCCAATAAAAAAATCTAAAAACAACAACCTACACTAGAATAATTTCAGCGAAATGCAACAACTATTCTGGAAAAGATTATCTCTCCGTCTGATCTTCGTTGGAATTATATGGAGGTATATCGCTCAACATGTACACTTAGAAAAAATATTCTGTGAAAAAAACCTTTTTTTGAGAATCTCAGATATCCTAAGAATGGTTGAATAGTTTACTGGTAGTATTTGGATATCACAAGGTTGGCGGTGTTTGATTACTGCCGTTGGCGATGATACTTGACACGGTGCTTGTATAAACTGAAACTGTGTCTCAGAAGTTTTCCACAGTCAGTGCATTTAAACGCATCTTTGTCCATACGCGCATCCGAGTGGATCTTTTCATGTCTCCTCAAATCTTTCTTCCGCTTGAAATTGTTTCCGCATTCCTCACAGTTAAACGGACGATCTGTAGAGTGTACTGGAGCATGAACTATAAAAATAATGACAATAAGTAAGGAAATGTTTCATTTATTCAATAAAAACTATTTAACTTAATTTACTAATAAAAAATTTGAAATATTTCAAGTAGATAATGAAAAAAGCAACCCATTTCAATTTACTAATGAAAAAATACAATAAAGGAATAAAATTTTATTTTAATTTACCAATGAAAATGATGAAACATTTGAATTTACTCTATTTACTAATTAAAAATGATGAAATACTTGAATTTACTACAAAAAATGATGAAAGATTTTAAATAAAACATTTTAAGTTGCCACTTTAAATTAACTATGAAAGGAGGGAACCATTTAATGAATTAATCTGTAACAATCATTAAGAGAAAGGAAATGGACATCGACTGATATGTTTTAATTTCCTGATATTTGTAAAATTGCTATTTACCCTCAAGTTCCCGGCGTTTTCGAAATGTTAACTCACAGAACTGGCAACAATATGGTTTTTCTTCCCCAAGATGAACTTCTTCATGACATTTCATCAACAACAAAGTCGGGTACAGTTTGTTACAATATTGGCAGTTGACTTCTTCACCCTGGTTGTGTGCTTTCATGTGGACCCTGAGAT
The DNA here is from genome assembly GCA_019776505.1 of Tomocerus nigrus. Classification (NCBI taxonomy): domain Eukaryota; kingdom Metazoa; phylum Arthropoda; class Collembola; order Entomobryomorpha; family Tomoceridae; genus Tomocerus; species Tomocerus nigrus. The sequence continues at coordinate 12,729 of JABASI010002472.1, forward strand.
TTCTCTTGTGCAAATAGACCTTGTCACATAGTTCGCATTTAAAAGTCTCCCTGACGGCTGCATGAATTTTCATATGACCTCGCATGTTATCTTGGCATATCTTCTGACCGCAAACACCGCATGGAACTCTTCCTCCACTTTTGCGATTCCTTTCCGATTTGTCCTTGACTGATCCGTCAGAACTTGGAGATCCGTTATCCATTTGCATATTTCCGTTGGACAATGGAGAGGAAAAATGTTGACTTCCACTTAGTTCTTCGAGCTGTTCAATATTAATGGTTGAGTGCTCCTCAATTTGCATTGCTGGTGATGGCGGCTTTTCTGAAGGCGTCGCTATGTCCCCGTTTATATGAGAAATATCCGTAGTTTCTGTGAAAATAATCTTGTCGTATTCGTTAGCATTAGCACCCTGTTCTGTCAAAGCAAAATTATTTTCTGTTTCGTCGCAACTGGAGTCTGCATGAGTGACTGTTGAAGTAGCTGCTGGTGGAGGCTTATGTTCTTCCACATTCTGTTGATGTTCACTCTTCTCACTTTCTCGAGTCATTCTTCTAGTCATTCTGCCATTGGTCAATGGTACTGGCACAGGATTTTCTGTTAATATAGATAGTTGTGAAATTATAGTTAAAGGGCTTAATATCCAAACACGTGTCAAAAGTGTAATAAAAATAATATTACATATCCCATAACAAATTTGATAATTCATGTCATTAACAAATATTAATATTGTTTCAAAAATATTAAAACAATAATTATTTTATCAAAAATATTAACACAATAATTATTTTATTAAATGTATCAGTAAAATCTATTCTATTGCCGAAATTATTCATTATTAGTAGAGTAAATTATTTTATTTTACGGAAATTATGAGCAAAATTATTTTTGGCAATCAAAATTATTAGTTATAAAAATACTAATATAAAATTATCAATCACTGTATGTTTATTCAACAACATTATCGATCCTACTCTTACCATAATGAGACTGTGGATGTAATCCAATTTTGGCTCCTCCAGAATATCTTTTTCTTTCCATAATTAAATCCTCGCTAGCCTTTGCCAGAGCAAATGTCAAAGGATGAACTGACTTTTGAATTGGAGACATCAAAGGATGAACTGACTTTTGAATTGGGGACATCAAAGGATGAATTTCTTTCGGGATAGGCGTCAACGGAAGAATTGGTTTTAAAATTGGAGATATTTCTTGAGATTCTTGTTTGACAATGGAGGCAGCAGAGTCAATGGTAGTTAATAATTGAGGGAAGTCCGTCAAGACATCGTACTCGTAGCGAAAATCAAGATTCTCTTCTATTTCCGAGCATAAAATTTGATTATCGTCATAACTCAAGTCGTCAAACAAATTGTCTCCAAATTCCTCTGTTTCCTCGAAAGTGAGTGCGCTATCATTTTTTAAGGGCTGTCTCCCTTGAAATGTTTTGACCTTGCTGATGATCGAGTCTGATTTCGACAATTTATTGAAATTTCGGTGAGAATTGTACATTTCAGTCAAAATCGGTGCACATTGACAGCACAATGCCACAGTCAAGGAGTCCACGGTCGTTGGTAAAATCGCTTCGTTTTCTTCATCTTCAATAAAGTGAGCCAATGTATTTGCAAATTCACTTCGCGATGTTTCGTAGATAAAAGCCAGAGCATCCAAAATCTGAATTTCCATATCCTGAGCTGGAGATTTTTCACGGGATACTTTCAGCTTCGTAGCTCGAAGGTTCTTCTTGTCGAAGGGACAAGCGCAATTTGCACATCTTTCTTCTAATAGTTTTGTATTCAAAAAATGCATCTGCATGTTCACATCTGATTTCAGCCCAGGGCACCTAAACACAATACACAAAATAAAAATCTTTAATTAGAAAAATTAATTATATCATTTTTAATTATTAATATTTTTAATCGAATTATCTTGATGATTACCGTTTTTAATATTTTACTGCTGAAACTGGAATTAATGGCCAACAATGTAATCAGCTGATTGATTATCACTTGAAATCACAATATTTTCCTCCCTGCTCCAGCTGGGATCTTTATTAATCGACTAGACACTAAAGTTGAAAGTCGAGTGTTGTAGCTTTTAGTTAAGTTCTATTGAGGTCAAAATTTCAGTTTTACAGGAAAAAATAAAAATATATTAGGATATTTTTTTACACTGAAAGGTTTGGTCATTGGTCTTCTTGACTATTTCCTGATTACTACAAATTCAATGTTATTGAATACGTTTCTTGCTCCTGAACACATGGCGATCTGAACAGAATTCTCGCGCCTCTCTTTCTATCATCAAGCTCAATTATTTTCTCCTACTCCACCCAATATTTTCATGATACCCTTCACTTCAATGGATATCCAGGAATAGAAATGTAAGTTTGTAATGCTAATTACGAGAAAACTGTATGATTCCTAGAATTATTGAAAAAAATATTTCCGTCAATATTTTGCACATAAAATGTTCAAGTTTTAAAAACGCAACTGTTGGGTTGTTTTATTCCTGACATTCTGATGTGCATGTGCATGAGTTTGTCAAAATAATAGATGCAATTGAATTTACCAAAAATTAATATTCACCACAAATATACATTTAAACATCTTTTTTTATTTCAGACATATTATATCCGACATTTTTGTACATATTTTCATTATTACAAAATATGGCAATGTTAACCACACAATTACTTTTTTAGATATTGCTTTTGTTGACAATGTACTAGCGAACTCGTATAGGGACCTTTTTCCACTGGTACTACACATTTACACATTAGAATAATACATAATTTATCAGTACTGTTATTTTTGGTATAATATAGTACAGTAGACACAAAAATTAATGGTGCTAGTACTTCCTAAACATATATATCTCTATAATATATTATTTATTATACCGGTTTTCTATAACTATAAAAGGCTTTGGGATTATAAGGCGATGAATTGTCAAGCAAAACGGAAAAGTATTACTTACACTGCATATACGTTCAATAAATGAACACATAATAAAATAAATCTTATGTTAGTTTTAAAGCATATCGACATATTTTACGCGAGACGTTTTCAGGAAAATCTCAAAAAATGTATATACATTTTCATTTTTACGAAGGCAAAGCCTTCATTACCTTTCTACAAAATAACATTTATCATATATACATAGGTACTTAACAAATTAACAGCATGTATAATATGCTAAATACTTTTAAATAAACAAAGTTAGGTAGTAGTATTACTTTTCAATTATTTCATTTCTCTGTCAAGTTTCTCAAAAAAGCTAAATAAATGTATGAATGTAAATAAATGTTACGTAATATAGGATATATTATACTGAAGGTGCTAAAGACTATACAATATTGACTATGTTCTATGTTGCTAATTACAAAACGAAAGCAAGCGCATACCTAATCAATGTAATCAATAAATTTCATAATTTTTGATTATAAATTCTAATAATATAGAGTCGCTAAATAATTTCGTACACATAAAATCTTTAACTGCTTTTAATTCCTTCTTGTGGACAATAGATCATTCATCATAGGAGACTACCAATATCAATATTCCATTTTCCATATACTTAATATCATTTCAGTCTATCATTATTAATTATTAATATTATTAGTATTAGGTTTGTTTAGATCTCCAAATAATCCCTTTTCTTTAAATTACGATATTATAGGAATTCCTAGAGCTACTAAAATGGGACAACGTTACGTTATAATACATCAATTGCTATATACCATAAAATGATTAATACTCATTTCAGTTTTGCGTACAAAGACTAACTACGTACGATGTGCAAGTGCATAGAACGTGTTCATAACTATTAGCATAGTAGCTCATCATATAAGATACAAAAAGTTTTATCAGTCTTAATTCTTACTAAAATATTTCTCTCTTTGAACAGCCCACCTAGCTTGCCTTTCATTTAAGTCTAATGCCTTTTGAAATTTTTCCCTTTCTTTTCTCATTAATTCCTGCAGATATTTTTGCTCTCGTTCTTTTCGTGCCTTTTCCTCTCTTTCCTTCAGAGATTGTTTCAATTGTATCGTCGTTCCTACTGGGGCTAATCTTTGGCCAATTGGAGTTCTACATCTTCTTCTCCTACGTCTTGGGGGCTCACTTAAAACATGAACTCCTTGTCGTTCTAGAATTCTATCTTTATTTGACATTCTCCGTCGTTTATGAGCTGCGGGTATTTCGGTGGGATTTTCATCTACAGGAAGGTTACATCTTGACGGTCCTAGATTAGACGCCGCTGCAATAGGATTTATATAAAGAGGTTGTTGTTGAGGAGCTAAAGGTGTTGTCTGATTTGTCTCCACGGAGGAAGGCCTTTTTAGTGGAAGATGAAGATGACCACTTGGTTTACAGAATTCTCGAGTTTTAGAATTTGCAGACGCCGACGATGAAAAATTCGGAGATTTCGGAACATTTTTCACTGCTTCATTTTCAAATCGGGACTTTGTGATCTGTTTATCTACCTTTTTAGGGATTCTAAACGACTTAATTGAATTCGTGACATTGTTGTCCGTGTTTTCATTACATCTTTCTACTTTACTACTATTCTTTTTAATTTGGGGAATTACATTTTTCTGCGAAGCAATTTTAGAACCATACCGATCATCTGTACTTATGTTTCTTCTCTTGACAATTTCCTTCTTTTGTTCATTATCGAAATTTTCATTGTTAGAAGCCCGTCTTTTGTTACCCGTGTTGTCCGTTACAATTTTTCCTTTTGGTGGGTTACTTGAGATTTTTCGCTCATCTTTCCTACTCTCCGTTTTTTCAAAGGATTTTCTCTGCGTATTTTCTGAAATTCTATAGGGTTGTTTAAAATTAATGGCATCTGTCTCCTTTCGTTTCATCGGATTACAACCAGAAGATGGTCCTGGTTCATGGTTTGTATTTTCTGATGGATCTTCTGATTTTCGTCGTTTATTTTCTGTTACTTTAATGTTTGCAGGTTTTTTAAAGCAAACGTCATCATTTCGTTCATCTTTACTACTCTCCGTTTTTTCAAGGGATCTTCGCTGCGTATTTTCTGAAATTCTATCAGGTCGTTTGAAATTAATGGCATCTGTCTCCTCGGCTTTTTGTTTCATCGGATTACAACCAGAAGATGGTCCTGGTACATTGTTTCTACTTTCTGATGGATCTCCTGATTTTCGTCGTTTATTTTCTGTTACTTTAATGTTTGCAGGTTTTTTAAAGCAAACTTCATCATTTCGTTCATCCTTTCTACTCTCCGTCTTTTCAAAGGATTTTCTCTGCGTATTTTCTGAAATTCTATCAGGTCGTTTGAAATTAATGGCATCTGTCTCCTCGGCTTTTCGTTTCATCGGATTACAACCAGAAGATGGTCCTGGTTCACAGTTTCTATTTTCTGATGGATCTTCTACTGATTTCCGTCGTTTATTTTCTGTAACTTTAATGTTTGCAGGTTTTTTAAAGCAAACTTCATCATTTCGTTCATCATTCCTACTCTCCGTTTTTTCAAAGGTTTTTCTCTGCGCGTTTTCTGAAATTCTATCGGGTTTTTTAAAATTAATGGCATCTGTCTCCTCCGGTTTTCTGTTCATCGGATTACAACCAGACGAGGGTCCTGGTTCATTGACTTTATTTTCTGAGGGACCTTCTACTGATTTTCGACGTTTATTTTCTGTAACTTTAATGTTTGCAGATTTTTTAAAGCAAACTTCATCTTCTTTCTCAAGTTTGATAGGGGGATGTTCAGGTACCTTCTCGCTTTTTTTATCAGTGGATACTTCTGCTTTGTGGGGACTGCCATTTCCAATATCAGTCTGTGTATTTTTTCCTGCTTCTGCACACTTGGAAGCTTTCCACTTCTTAAAAAGTTCACGCACTTTAGTTGTTTCAGGGAGTAACAATTGGGTCCTGCAACTGTCGTCACTTTCATAACCACATGAGTTCTCCCGACTTAAATCTTCCTCTGCTTTAATTCTCGCTGGTTTTGTCATCTCTTCACTTTGTCTTCTCTGCCTCTCTGCCTCATTCCCTTTTGCACTAGTTGATGGGCCAGCAGTTTCGTTGTCATTTTTGGAAAGCTCTAATTTCTCTACTTTGATTTGATTTATTGCTGTAGAACTGACGGCAGCTTGAGGATTCGTGTCTGGCCCTTCAGTTGAAACAATTCTTGAGTTATTTAGTTCAAGAATCCCTTTAACGCGCCTCGGTGGAATAAATTTTGTTATACTGGTATCATCGCTTTCATATCCACTAGAGTAACCTGATAATCTGTTAACATTTCTCTCTGGTTTAATATTCCCGACTTCGGTCACTTGTTCATTGATTGTTTGTGGTTTTCCAATCATGACAGTATTTTCTATTTCTTCACTGCTACTGGAAGTTGCAGACGTAGCAGCAGAGTCGATTGGGCTGAGTGTAGTTTCAACGTTTTCCAAAGGCTCATTGTCTTCACATACTGTTATAACAAAAAAATCCCATTTTAAATTTTTAATTCGTTAATCCGAACACTAAAAAACACAAAATATAAAATATAAAGTTAAATAAAAGACATTAAAGCGTACCTTTCAGGGTTAGCTTATCCCAAGTCGCAACTGCATCCCGACCTTGTGTGGACACGATTTGTAACTTGCCATTAGGTAAAAGATGACATCTGAACACTGCAAGGAGAATAATAAAAATACTATAATTTTTCTTATTCAAAAATATATTATATGGAATTATTCCAAAACATGATTCAAACGCCACTTGACCATCAGGCCGGCATTATTTATTATATTATATTTTTAAATGTTTTCATTTGAAGTTCACTTTTACATTTATTTTATAAAATGCAAAAGGCGACAAATGACCGACACTATTCGTTAATATTTGCACTAAATATTATCTGGTTG
>JABASI010002473.1:0-19594 GCA_019776505.1 Tomocerus nigrus
GGAGGCGGATGCGGATTCTAATTCTCCAACAGACAAAAGCCACCCTTTAAGGATATCTCATTACATTTTCTCCTAAATCATTTTGTCTTAATTTATTTTGTTGACCCAACAAAAATTATTTATACTTATACCCAACAAAAATTGTCAATTTTTCCCTGCAACAAATAACTAATGCGATTTGACTTGCTATCAACCACCAATACCTATGTAAAAATGTCTAAATTGTAAATAAATACCCTAGCCATTTTGACACAATATTTTTGTCGGTTTTTCATCCATCAACTTTATTATTAACTGTCAATTGTCATACTTTCGTCTTTACATTTGTACACATTTACATTTATTCATAACATAATTTTCATATTATCCACTATACTAATGTAATAGCATGCTATTTATAGTAAGTTAAGAATGGAGGAATTAGGATAAAAGATAAATAAATAAACTTACATTTCAAAAAATACATAACAGCACAGGCAAATGAAAATGGCGAATTGACAATTGAGTTTTCCTCGTATTCTTTTTGGCAAAAAAAAATACTCAGTGCCTACAGTTTTGTACTTTGGAGCTATAAAACCGTTGTTGGTATTCCTGGAAAGCTGGAAAGGTCCTGGACAAAGTTACAATCTAGTATTTTTCATTTTGGTTTTTTATTCAGAGATTGACATTGAAATAGCAAAATTGACGTAAAAACAGTTGCATCTCCGATTAAGAAATAAGAAAGCAGTATGAGAAATATTAGATCGTAAAGTCCAGAAACTGTTCAGCTTTCTAGGAAGACCAACAACGACTTTGTAGCTCCAAAACTCCAGATTCTGAACCTTTTTTGCCAAAATATAAGATTTTAAATCCCATTGCGTCTTGGGGTGTACATAAATTCTCTAGTTTATTGAAATATTGAATTGAATATTATAAATTAAATGTATTATATAGTAATGGTAAAAACGCTTCAAGGACGACGAAACGAATGGCAAACCTTATGCTAGGTAAAACTAACTTGTTATGAAATTGAATTAGTAATTAAAATATTCGTCCTGCATCTTTGCGTCAGCCTTATGTTGTAAAAATAAATAATCCTTAAAAAAGCGAAGTATAATTTAGAGTTAAAATGTAAAATTATCCATGAAAATGGCCTCCAAAATTAATATTCTTAAGTCCGCTAAATAATGTTGTGAGGTCGGGTAAGGGTAACACCGTAAGAGGACGAGGATCTTCGTAGACAGGGTATCGATTTCCATCAGGTCCTTTAACTTCGTAAGGATCCCCGCTGTCGGGCAGTCGAAGGCTGGGTATACCATCATTAGGTACTCCCGAATGTTCGTGGCCCTCTTCAGAAGCGGGACCAAATTGCTGGGAAGACGAACTGCCCCCTTTATTGTTTAGTCCAGAGCGACCATCATCTTCAGCATCGAAATGAATTTCGGAAGACATCAGTGGCTGATTATCGTGCTGATGCATTGGTAGTCCTGCTCTAAAATTATTTTTTTGTCTTTGGGGTCTTCGTTGAGAAGATTTAGATGGTGCTGAATTTGATTCCGAGGACTCTTCGGACTCCCGATTAGGTTTCAAAGTAGTATTTCTTAATCTAGGTCTAAATGTTGTCGTGGATGCTCTTCTAACTACAGCTTTGTAATTCATTACTCTTTTTGGCTTTGTAGTTGGCGTATTGGATCCGGACGTGCTATTTGTTGTTGGCGCAGGGGAACTAGTTTTCACGGAGTTCTGATTGGGGCTCTTTCGCTTTGGTACGGTTTCAACTGAAGTTTCTCCCGAGGTAGTATCATCATCTTCGTCGTCTTCTGGTTCTGGCGGCAATGGTAGAAGTAGTGGTCCGTCCAAGTATGGGTTTCTTTGGGGCGATTTTGAAAATTGAGACTGATTTTCGGAAAACTGAGATTGTGTTTGAGGTTGCTTGCCGAATCCTGGGATGACTTTACTAAGAGCTTGTCGAATGGGCTCAGATTCTGGGGGAACGTCTGCGATATCGTCTTCTTCCCCATCGTCGGAATCTTCGTCATCTTTCCCCTTTTTCTTTTTCCCTTTGCCTTTCTTCTTATCTTTATCCTTGTCATCGTCTTCTTCGTCAGACCCCCAACCATGATCTCCATCGTCATCGTCATCATCCTTGTCTTTCTTCTTCTTTTTCTTCTTATCCTTATCTTTGCCTTTCTTTTTCTTCTTTTTCTTTTTCTCTTCGGAGTCATCGTCTTCGTCATGATGATGTGGATGATGATGGTGGTGGTGATGAGGCATTGGGTGATGATGATGTGGATGACCAGCGTGATGGGAATATTCTTCATGGTCGTGTGGATGATGCAAGTGGCCATAATCGTGGTGCTCTTCTGGAGCTGTATGGAAATACGATTGACAGTAATTAATTGTCATTTGTTAAACGTCTCCAAATATTCTTCCATCAAGAAAATACTTCAAGAAAATCAATGTATTAAGGAGGGCCTTGAATGGGCATTGTGAGAATACTCAAATCAATGTATTTGGACTGCACTTCCACAGGCCACAATTTTTCACCGAAATCTACCAAACTTTCCTCAAAAATCTGATTTTATATTACCTAGAGCGTGTGACGCCCAAAAGTAATTGTTTTGAGTTGGAAGGCAGTTGCAGACATCTTTAAATACTTCCTGCCAACTTTAAAGCTGTCGGCAACTGCCTTCCGACTCAAAACAATTACTTTTGGGCCTCACACGCCCTCGGTAATATAAAATCAGATTTTTGAGGAAAGCTTCGTATATTTCAGTGAAAAATTGTGGGATGTGGAAGCGCAGTCCTAATACATTGATTTGAGTACTCTCAAAATGCCCATTCAAGGCCCTCCTTAAGAAACCACAGGTCACATTTCGTAGCCAACCCTACCAAACTTTACTCAATAATCGGATTTATATTTTGTAAGGCACCCGAAGCCTAAAAGTAATTTTTGAGTCGGAAGGCAGTTACCGACAACTACCTTCCCACTCAAAGCAATTACTTCTGAGCTTCGGGTGCACTCAATTATAAAATCAACTTTATGAGTAAAGTTTGGTAACGTTGGGTGAGAAATTGGGACCTGCTGGTTATACATTGGTTTGTTTGAGTACTCTCACATGTACAATTCGACATTTGGGAGTCGCCCTTAAGCTGTTTAATACATTTTTTTTCATATCCTTTCAGGAAACCTTGGTGGCCCCGCGATGATAATCAAAAATTGGAATTTCAAAAGTTACAATAGATTTACCTGGAACAGATACGAAGCCATCATTAATATGCGGGATAGGAAGAGCAAGCTCATAGGCATCAGGAGTAAGAGGAAACCCATCATCATGCATAGTCATTGACAAATAAATGCCTTTTGTCTTTGAAGGGTCGTCATGATTCACTTCTCCATGACCATGTTCCGTTTTTGGGGGAATATGATTATAATGATACTGGGTTGATTCGCCTTCTTCTTCCGACTCATCTTTGTCTTTGTCCTTCTTCTTCTTTTTCTTTTTCTTGTCATCATCCTTCTTTTTATCTTTCTTATCCTTCTCATACTTTGCTTTCTCCTCTTCAGAAGAATCTTCCTCGTCTCTTCTCTGAGGATTTTTAGAAAACACGTCAGGGGCTGGCGTGGAGTAGCCCGCTTTATAGAAGGCAAATGGGTGTTTGCTGGGCTGTAATGCAATTTTCAAAAAGTTTAATATTACTTAGCTGCACGCAAGGCTTAAAATTAAAGTGACAGTTCCCCGGATTCGGAAATTTCAGATGCCTATTAGAAATGCCGAGCCCCATTTTATGCATTTCTTTCAAAATCGGCCAGAATTCTTGTCCGATTTTCTTGTTATGGAATGGGAATTGCATTGCCTTCAATTTGCTTAAGAAACGGTTGTCATATTACGTGATTGTGATATATTATTAGGCATTTTATCACATTTATAATTCATGTGTTACAATTATGGCAAAATTCGACAAAAGTAGTAACGCTAAATATTCATAAATAAAACTCATAAATAAATAAAAGCAAATTGAAGGCAATGCGATTACCATTCCATACCAAGAAAATCAGACAAGAACTCTGGCCGATTTTGAAAGAAATCCAAAAAATGGGACTCGGCATTTTTAATAGTCATCTGAAATTTCCGAATCCGGGGAACTGACCCTTTAATAATATTTAAAATATATTTTCACCTTTTCATCTGGCTGGTATGGGGCCTTATAAGTTAAATAATGTTCAAAAGGGTGAGTTCCAGGGTCCTCAGTTGGAAGAGGATTAACTGGCTTGACACCAGTCAGGCCAACCAAATAGGACATAATATTTGTTTGTATTGATGAGGACGTAGCAGTAGGCAATTTTCCGTCATCTTCTTCAGGATCATCATTCTCATATGGCAGTGCAACTAAAGCAACACGTTGTCGCGGTGGTTTCCTCAGCATCCTTCTCCCTTTACCACTACCTTCTTCGTAATCTTCCATATCTGTCCGCTCTTCATTTTCGTCCTCCTCCTCGTCTTCTTCCTCATCTGATTCTACTTTAGGTCCTTTCGGCCTTTTCCGTTTCGATTTTTTGAATAGCGGCACTTTGTCGCTATTTTCGCTGAATTCGTCAATATGAAGAATTTCTGTGCCATTTCCTCCTATATCGGTGGATATTTTCTCGAATTCCTGATTGAAATTTGAACTGGCAGGTATTTTAATCGGGTGATGAGTAGGTCGCTTAGGTCTTGAATTTCCTTTAGGTCTGCTTCCTTTACTACCCTTTGGTCTATCATAAGCTCCAGGCAACAAAATGTCCGTCAAGATATTCAATTTTTCTTTTTCTTCGGGTGAGGGCAAGTATGGATCTTGAGTAGTGGACACATTATTAATTTGCTGTTTCAAACTGAATTTAATTTTAGGGCGAGAATTCTTTGGTGGCTTTTCAAACTCTCCTTCGTCATCTTCGCTAGATTCCTCGTCTTGGGGTTCCTCTTCAGACTCTTCGCCAGATGTATCATCCTGCTGCTTGTCATCTGTATCTGCCGTGTCGTATTGTTGCTTGTCCTCCTGATTTGCAGCGTAATCCTGTTGTTTATCTTCTGGCTCAACCGAATCATTTTCCTTGCTGACAGGATTTGGCTTCTTTTTCCTTCTATTATATTGTAATTCATTTTTCTTCTTCTTCTTCTTTTTCTTCCTCGAAGGTTGGACCTCCTCTTTGGGCTTTGGTTGGGAAATTCCAGCCTTTATGAATGCGTCTATCAACTGGGCGTCCTTTCGTTTTCCCTGAGCGTCCTTTCGTTTTGACGTGTCTTTTCGTATTTCCTCTCCATCTTCAAAAGGATCGTCTTGCTGAACATGCCCTTTTCCCCACGGCTTTTTTAATTTTGTAGCTTGGCTTGGTCGTATACCAGTTGGTCTCTGATTGTGGTGAATTCCTTTTTGTGGTTTTAATTTGACTACTTTGTCCTCTTCTTCTTCCGATGATTCATTTTGGGTGAGGGTAGTTAGATCTGGTCCGTCACTGAATAAGTCGGGAAACGTTCCAGCACCACCATCATCGTCCTCTGGACTATCCTCATCCTCCTCTGAAGGTTCTCCATTGGCAGCATCTTTTGCAACTATCTGAGCCTCCGTGGCCAATGCCAGTTTGTTCATTTGAGCAAGTGTCTGCAGAGTTTTCTTCAAATTTTGAAGGTACTGTGTAGTGGGAACCTCTTTTCCGTCGATTATAATACTATTTACTTTATTTTTGCCATTTTTTGGAACAAGGGGACTTTGGGCTTCTCCATTTGCATTATGTTCCAGAATGCCTTGCAGAAAGTCAATAATTTTATCTTGTGTTACAGCCTGGCCCCCTGCCCCTGCCATTTGAGGGTACATTTGCATTATCATCTCGGGTGTCATTTGCGGAGGGTACTGATACTGAGGAGCGGTGGGAACAGCCTGTGGATATTGTTGTTGTTGTAAAGCAGTCATTTGGGCAATTTGTTGTTGGATAGCTTGTTGTTGGAGAGTTTGCTGTTGGACAGCTTGTTGTTGGAGCGCTTGTTGTTGCAGAGTTTGCTGCTGGGCAGCTTGTGGATATGGCTGCATTGGGGAAAGGTGGGGAGTTGGCTCCTGAACTGCTTGAGGAATTGTCTGCGGGAGTATTTGCGGCTCTGTTGGGTTTGCCATGTCAGGATCTGTGCTACTTGTATTGGTGGTGGGTTCTGCTGGAATCTCAGATGGTATAGGTATTTGAGGTTGTGGCTCCGAAACGGGATTTAAAGATCCTGCGTGTACTGGTTGTGGTGGTACCGGTGGTAAACGAGGTGGTGCATACATCGGTGCCGGTGCTGCATATACCGGCGCCGGCGGGGCATATACCGGTGCCATTTGTGGTGGAGGTGCAATATTAGAGTTTGTCTGAGTGGCATAGCCCCCATTTGCGTTCTAAAGTTAATAAAAGAAGCAAATTAATATAATTATATACTTTTCAAAGATTCCATTAAAATATTTCGTTTTTTACTTTTGCCCCATTTAGGTGAACGACGATTTCTACTTTGTCCACATTGTTATTGTTTCCTCCAGTAACTGATTGGGCAGTTTGAACAGGTCGGGACTGAGATAGAACACCAGGCTGGGCCGCAAACTGTTCAAAAATTCAAAATGCAGAGCAATAAAATGAAAACTCATTGGCGAATGTGTCTACTGCTTTTGATTGTTAGCTACCATTGTTGTTCGGTTGAATGTTTGGAGCAGTCACTTAAAATAAAGCTAAATTCAAATTGAAATTCATTGTATTTATTTAAATAGTTATAGTGTCCCTTCCGGGACGGTCGTTTCTACAAAAAATGCATCGGAAACCCAACAAAATTTTCTTGTTGAAAAGAAATCTTGTTGGCTTTCCATCGATTTTTTGTACCAACTATCGTTTCGGAGAAAATTAGATTTCTAAAAGGGACACAGAACAACTTGACAACTTCTGGAACCGCATGTAGATTATTAATTATTTACTGACCGCTGGGAAAAATGCTGAAGTGGGCTGGCTGACAGGCTGTCCCTGCAAAATTTTTCTTAAGTTTCCAAGAATTTCAGTAATTTGATTTGCAGCAAATGGGCACTGATCGAATAATAGCCGGCACTGTCTTGCACTTCTTAGCTTGTTTCCAGCCTCAGTAGCAATTTTCAGGGTTTTCTCTACATCTTGGGTCTAAATTTGGGAAAAAAACAATCATCTTAATTAGTGTAAAATAAATACTGTCTGAGTGTCTGGTCTACTTCTACATACTATAATCGTTTCAGTTTACGGTTTACTAGTAGGTAACAATTTATTTTTGAATCAATCTAATCTATCTGAGTGAGTATTCAAAGTGGAAACTATTTGCATTGGATTTACATGACATATTTTATATTATGGGAGAAAATTAAGTTAAGAAGTGAATAACTAAAATAAAAAGGGTTTCACCTTATTTAGCTCCATCTTTTTCAAAAGTACGTATGAATCAGCCTCCGCAGATCCCATTTCTCCGGAAGACACCTTTGGAGCTGTGGTTTTCGTAATATTCTCCTTAATGGATCGACCAACTCGCAGTTTTAAGCGAGGAATTTTATTTTTAGCCTCCTGCATTATGTATGACATAACGGAAGGGCCATCTTCACTGACCATTTCTTCGTCTGCCAAGTCGCCCAAAGTGGCATAATCAAATTCTTTATCAAAGTTATCCAGCTCTCCATCTTCATCAATTTCATGTTCGAAAGGGCGTCCACCTTCCTCGTCTTCATCATAACCACCTCCGCCTCCGTTTCTAATGTCATCCCTCGTGTAAGGGTTGTTGCTATTCGGTCTTTTCCTTCTCTTCGGTCTCTTTGGATCTGCTGTTTCATCATCACTATTGACATAATATGTTATATTTATAGCTTTATACCACAGCACAGCACAGCCTGCACATCTCTACAATATTTACATAAAATGCATGAAGCATAGTAATAAGTACTGCTTACTAAAGTAGATCATTCATAAGAAAAACGTAATCATTTAATAGATCAGTTTTTTCCGAGGGAGTCTGGGAACCGAGACCACATAATACTTTAGCAAAAACAATTGTTTCGGTTGAGTGTGCCAAGGAAAAGTCTTGCTTTGTCTTTAATCGACGAAGATTTCTCAGAGTCCTCGTCATCATCGTCATCCCCTCTAGTTTTGCTACTACCAAAAATTCCTTTTGGAGAACGATGCGTTGTATTTAGATGAGATATGGAAGCTGCGAAAGTGGATCTGGTCATCAGATGGGTCACTGTGATAAAGTGAAAAAAGGAAAACTTAATGTTTTGTATTCTACGCAGAGTGCGAAAACTAAAGGAAAAGTTACTTGATTTATATTCAACCACAATGATGCCCACAACAATGTGTGCGCAAGCAATGAAAATGAAGCCAAATACCTACCTAAAGACTAATAAATATTATAACGCACTTTGACTCAATGCACACTTGTAACACTTATCACTTGTACGATGTAGCATGAAAAGCCATCATATTGTAGGATGTAGTTGTAGAGACTATTGAGGAAAATCACTTTCAATTTTGATGACGAACCCATATCCAATCATTTACATACTAAATTCTGAATAGATTTAAAAGGACTGCAGGTGATTTGTATGCAAGTGCAGTTCTTTACATTTCCTACCTGTAATTTCTGCAAGTATATGCACAGAAACAAGTAATGGTAGTAGCTACCCACTTAAAAATGCAAAATCCTCCTGTACAAAGCATTCAATTTAAATAGCTTACATTTTTACATAACTGCTAAAAATTGAATACCTACCTACAAATAAACTGAAGAACGATTTGCTGTGCTTAAATATTTTAATAAAATAAAATCATATAATGCTGTTACACACACAATCTTACTACAGGGTACAGACTACAGACTTCACAAACTAAAAATATGCGTGTGTAGTATAATCTTAATTTCATGAACGCATGAAATGTGAAAAGAATATCTATGATTTAAATAAAAGATTAATATAAACAGCTAAAATTAGATTTATGGAATTGAAATTCACAGCAGGCTCAGAAAACGCATTTATTTGCTTGCCAAAACTTGCTTGTTTCCGATCCAAAGTTGTAAAATAAATTGTTACAGAAAAATATACTACTAAAACTGCTATATAAAAAATAATAAAGAAAATTAAAAAATAGTATTTAACAAAGAGGTTGAATTAAGCTATACGCATAATAAAATGTAATTAGATAAGTTCTCTGTTCACACATTTCATTTGTATGTGTTTCCCGAATTCCCGACGTCATCTTATAGATATGATTTTATGTGACTACCTACTAATATACGTTTCAATACAATTTAAATTAATGAATTTTTTTTAAATAAATAAACCAAAAAACGTAATTCTTTTGTTGATCTCGATAATAAAAATAAACTACACTTCCAATTGCCAACAAAAAAAAATAATCATTACTTATGTAAATAGGAGTTACCTGCTAGTGTAGTTAGGATCCATCCTGTAAGTGATGTAAATTCTGTGGAAAATCCAGGAACACCAGTACTATGAATAATACTAAATGGGTAAGTAGCACTTGAAGATTCACTAAGGAATATCCCAAATGCGAAATACGTTCCAATAAAAATTATCCATGTCACCTTCATTTCTGTAAATATATTTCTTGGCTGCTATTTTCTAGCATGTCAAGCTTAGCTGTTATCAGCAAGGACCAGAAAATCACGAAAAGAGAGGAACAGAGTATCTACTAGAGCAAGGCAACATTAAAGAGTGCTCGATGTGCAAAACAGGAAATTTGGTCTAGGTATAACTTGTCAACGTTTGCAGGCAAGTTCAAAGTCAAGTCTACACCCTATAAGGCGAATCCCATCTCTTATGCACCTACATCGTGCGGCTGTAGACCCACATTTACTGTTGGTGAAGACGAAGAGGAACATCCATTCAATGACGAGAGAAGGTAAGTAACGTTAGATGCAAAACAACAAACATGAAAGAAAGAAGAAAGTGGATTGGTGACTTTTGACTTTTTATCTTCCCTTAATTCGCATATGTAAAATGTAAACAATATTATAACTGTACAGCACTTGCTCGCATGGTTAAGGTAGGGCTGTTGTACTCGCTAAGTAAGCCATTGTGCTAAGGTTGCCATCATCGACACTGCATTTAAATATGCACCATGGAATGTCATGTCTGTAACTAACTGTATTACAATTCTTAGTACCTACCTACGTAGTTCTATAATGCTATCCTACTGACTAGTATAGATTCTCTTAATATATTATTCGTTCGTTCGTAGTGTACAAATCTGACGTCTTCTTCAGAATCAGAGAATAATGTCTGCAATATTTAAGAGGAGCATGTATACCTTACGTACACGTATGACAGGTGTACTTATGCTATGCCAGGTCAAGTAAAGAAAATAATTAACTCACTATCTTTTAAGTCTTTACATGTTATCTGCTTGAATCCAAGTCGTTTTACTTGATTTCATCTCTAAGCTCAACTTAATAGCGTGTAACAGAGGATACCAACATGAGATAAACAGTCTACTGTGGCTAATATCAATTTATACTTTGATTTAGTTATGTAGACAGACAGAGGCACACACACATCACGAACCATTAGCATCATTCTCTTAATTTTTACACTTAATTGATTCTTCTGCAAAGCCATTGTTATTTGTACAATGTGTAAAACTTTTTTTAAATGTAGATCACAAGCCAAGTAGGTGCCTATGTAAATATTTGTGTAGACACGACACTTAAACGACAATGCAGTGCCTGGATTTTAATATCCTTGAGAAGAGGAATTTTATGAGACTTTTTAGTTTAAGTAAACATGCAAGTCCTGATTAGCAAGTAAATATCGTGTTAGATACCGGAAGTTGTAAGTCGTTGCATAGAAGGGTAATCTTGATTACTCATTCTGCGAATACCCAATTCGTGGGAAAATTATAATCATGTAATGGCTATTGACATACTCATAAAAAGTTATGGACGATTTCTAGCTATATTATAACTTGTCAATGAATTGTGTAATTTCAAAGAAATTTTCTACAATAAAATAGGCAGACTGGGTGGCCAGCCCTAACTACTTTCTCTTACAAAGGTCACAGTCACGACCATCGTGCACAAAAACAAGATGAATCATTTTCCTATGTGGGATTTTGAAGTGTTAATTATATGAGGTTTCCTTCGCATTTAAAATATAAAATCCTGAACTATTTACTGATTGCTGACACACTTAGTTTGTTTCACGAAATGCACGTAAATATGCTAACTGCAAACACTTTCTTTCAAAAAGACACAAGACAAAAGTTTCCGCGAGAAAATTAAATCGCCTTCGGTGGTAGTGTTATGAAATGAAAGTATTTAAACTGTGTCGAATGCAAATGGTTCCACATTTCAAAGTGTCATCTCATAAATAAATTGTTTCGATGCAATAAGGATATTTCTTACAAGGATTTAATACAACTGTAGCAGGAAAACTATACCAAAAATCAATAATTCACGGGACCAACATAAACTTAACGTAAGTAATGGCTTTATAAATTAACTTGTATAAATCAAACCGTAGTGAACATTCTAGTAATTTAAAAATTTACCTTATATCGTACAATTTCCGCTGGCTTTCGATATCCATCACGTCAAAAACTGTGTTCTAGTATTTAGGTAACCATAAAAGCATAATTAAGCGTCAGATTCGAGGGCTCCCATTACATATCACGTAAAAGAAAGGCAATAACATGCATTGGTGCATTTTAACATGGAATGGTTTCAAAAATGCAATTTATGCAAGCCATACTGAAGCAGAATACTACTAGGCAGGTACTACAACAAATACTGAAATACTACAATGCAAATAGGAATAAAATACGATTATTGTGTAGGTAATAATGTAAATAATGTAATAATTCAATGATAATAACGTGTTTCCTGTAAATAATCTTTGAAATTAAGTGCATTGTTGTGTTTTGTATTTTGTATTGTATGATGTTCCATTGTTTTTATGTGTGTGGAGGAATAATTATGGAATATATGTACAAAATCATAAAATATGAATGTGGGAAGCACATAAACATACTGTTTAGCATAGCACTAATTACGTGTAAATACAATAAATGAGAAATCTGCTCTATGGTTTTCTAAATTGATTTGAACTTTTAAAAGGTAAATACAAGCATGCATGCTGTTTAATTAGTGGTGATTGTAATTTGTAGTGATATGCAAGCAATTCGAATGGTTGTTGTTAGCAAGTAGAAATTAGGTAGGTGATTTGTAAGTTGAAGTGACTAATAATAAGTGAAAATGTGCATAGATTCATAGTTCATGTGTATAAATGAATAAAAAGAGTATCTGTAGTGAGAATGAAATTACTTTGCTATAAAATGTATTTTATTTTGTGCTTTGTATGGATTTAGCGCGATAAATAATTTCAACAATAATAAATCCGTAATGGTTCAGAATAAATATATCTACGTATAAAAACAATATAGTATATATCAGGTAGCGATTGTCATTTGGTTAGTAGGTTAGTTATTAGGAGACAACTGGTTACTATTACAAGTGAATGTAAAGAGTTGTACCTATATGAGATATAGAAAGAAGAATGCAAAAAAATTTGTTGAGTGAAAGGGTTAATAGTTAATAAGTTTGAGCCAAAGCATTTCGCTAATTACCTACATGACAGAGAAGATGAGTCAAAGACAAAGTATAGTAGTAGTGGTAGAGCACAAGTACAACAAACAATAATATTCATAATCACATCACCCAAACAAACTAAACATCAACTCAACAACAGACAAAACCAACTAATTGCTAATAAGCTAGATTAAAGCTAAGGACTCTTTATCGTTCATCATCGTCTTCTTCAGACGAAAAGTCCTTTTGTGCACTAGAGAGTTTGCTATTACTATGAGATTGATGTTTTTGTGTCCTGACACCGTGTTTCTTCTTGTTGCTTTTCTTCTTAATAACGTATTTCCTCGGTGGTGTCTTCAGTTCAGGTACTTTGATATTTTTGATTGCTTCCTCTTGCGACCACTCTGATGGTGTATCAGCGGATGTGGTGAAACTTCTACAGTTAAACACAATAACAAAAGTTTCTATATTAATAGCATAAATAAAATAAATAATAATTTTCTCGAATGTTAATTTTTTTAAGGAAATTACGATGCAATTTTATCAAAGTCATCTTGAATTGAGCCCTCTTCTGACTTGTCGCTTGCTGCAGCTCCAAATATGTTTTGGAAATACGTGCTATACGTGGGTACTCCCCCTGGGGGCTGTTCTTGCACATTTTGTTGGTGATTGTAATTTGGATTGTAATTCTGATTCTGGTTATTAATGTTATTGTGATTATTGTTATTATTATGGTTACGTAGATGCTGTCTGATATGTACACTATGACTAAGAGGATTGTAACCGGTTTGCTCTTCTTCTACTCCCTTACTACTGTCTTGGATTTGTTCATTATATGCGTTGGAAGGAAGTTCTTGGGAATTTGAATTCATATTTGTGTGTTTCACCACGTTTTTATTCATTTGATTGTTTACTCCTTGATGGGAAGCTTCTAGCTCATCTTCTTCGTACTCAGATTTGTTTTCTTCTGAAGATTGGTCTTTGGTTTCCATTAGCGTGATTGGTTTCTTTTGTGATGAGGGCTTTGGTTTCCTTTTGTTTTTCTTCACTTGAGGATTTCCGTTATTTCCGATGCTGGGTGTGGCAATTGGGTCTGTATCTGGATTGGGAGGGAAGGGACTCTCACTCAATGGAGGTTCAATTTCCTCATTGTCTGGAATTACAACTTCTGGAAGTGGAGGGGACTCTCGTTTTGGTTCATCGCTGTGCTTATTTTTGTGCTTTTTTCCATCTCCTTCACGATTTTTGTTTTTCTTTTGATTTTTCTTATTTTTCTGCCCATCGTCTTCTTCTTCGTTTTCATTGTCATTGTCATTATCGTCATCATCATCTTGTTCTTCATCTTCCTCCTCAGCTTCTTCAGAAGATTCTTCTTCTCCGTCATTTTCTGGCTCGTCGTCATTTGGGGAATCATCTTCTTCGTTTTCTTCAAACCGAGATCTGACAGGGCCTTCTTGCTTATTTGGTCTTCCCTGTTGGAAACCTTGCGGTCTTCCACCATTAAATCCTTGAGGTCCACCTGGCCCACCTGGCCCACCCGGCCCACCATGCCCGCCTGGTCCTCCAGGTCCACCGGGTCCACCTTGGTATTGTTCACCTTGTTGTGATGAAAATGAGGAAAATAATCGGGTAAACAGGCCTGGGGGTTCTGGTTTAGGAGTGGGTAATTCTTGTGGCTTCAAGTAGGGATCGGCTTCTAAACTCCTTTCCTCAGAGGAAGGATCCTGCTTGTCTTTGTTTGCTTTCTTTCCCTTCTTTCCCGCTTTGTCGGCTACATTTTTTTTGTCAACAGGTTTAACTTTAGGTTTGGGTTTGTACTTTTTATTTTTTGGTGTAGTGGCAACTGGTGCTACTGGTTCAGGTTCGTCAGCTTCTTCGTTTTCTTCGGAAAATTCGGACGGGTTTTCTTCAAATGGTTGAGCACCTGGAGCAACTGGGTGATTTCCTTGTGGACCCGCGTATGGTTGATAAGGAAAACCTTGTTGGGGAGCGGCGGGATAACCTACAGGGGGTCGGTAAGGTCCGGCGGGTGGAGTATTCTCTGCGGATTTGTCTCCTTCTCCGCTCTCTTCTTCTTCTTCGGATGAAGGTGCAATGATGAGTGGCTTATTATCTTTAATATTTTTCTTTGATTTTGCTACACGTGTCTGTTCATCATCCATTTCTTTGTCATCGTTATCTTCTTCGTCTTCTTCCATTGAACCTGGTTGGTTTTGATCGAAATAGGGATTAGGAGGGCCTCCAGGTCTGCCTCCTGGGCCACCGGGACCTCCTTGAGGGTATATTCCTCCTGCACCTCCAGGTCTACCTGGTGGGACACCGGGTCCTCCTTGTGGGTACATTCCACCACCTCCACCATATCCTGGTTGTTGAGAATAATAAGGAGTTTCACTTCTGTAGGAATATTTCGGATTTTCCGCAGAACCACCCTCTTCCTCTTCTTCAGATGATTCGTTAGGCTTTTTAATTTCCGTTTTACCAACTTTCACTTTCTTATCCTTCTTTGGTTTAGCAGCTTCCTTTCCCTTTTTCAAATTTCCGAAAATATCCACAGTCCCTTCATTTTTCTTGGTGGGAAAACTATTTTCAAACTTTGTAAAGCCCTCCTCGTCATTATCATCGTCAAAATTGGCATTTTCCGTGTCGATACTATCCTTTTCATTAATCCGTAAACAGACTGTATTTTTGCACGGGTTGAATTTCTGTGTCGACCATGTATTCCACATCATCATTTTCTTCCTCGCTTGTGTCCATACCATCTCTTAGTTTTGTCGGTTCTTGTGCGGGCTCCTGATGGGCAGCTTCCGTCGTGACTTCGATAACTTTTGGGGGTTCTATAACAGGTTTGGTTTTAGTGCAAAGCAATTTTTTCCTGAGTTTCTTGAGCTTCCTTCTTTTTAGTAGCTGCTGAAGTTGCTTCTGTCTCTGAAATCAAATTGTGAATTTGGGAGTAGCTTAGTTCACATCTTTGGAAGAGATTGCTGCATTGCCGTGGGCTTCTGATTTTGTTTCCGATTTCAGCAGCCAGTTGAATAACAGCAGACATATCTTTAGTCTAGCAATGAAAAATGATTAAAATGTATGCAAAGCATAGTGACTATATCTATAATAGTAATAAAACAAATTCCTCATCAAAATCCTTCACCGACAAAAAATGACGCTTGACAAAATTACCTGTCCCAATTCACGTTGTTTCTTTTCAAGGTAAGTCAAATAAATGGATGTTGAATTATTCTTTGGCTTAGGTTCTTTTGCTTTCTTATTAGATTTATCTTTTTTCGCTTTATCAGAGAGAGATTTTCCTCGTCTGAATCCATTGTAAGGTCCATTATTGTATTGTTCATCTTCCTCCTCTTCAGATTCCATAGACTCAGAGTCACTACCTTCAAAGCTTCGATTGCTTCTGTCAGCATCATCTTCGTCAGAAGACAATCTATAAAAATGGAAGAAAATTTCGAATTGATGGTGAAAAGGGACTGAAAATGACTATGATTAGGTACCTACTGTAATTACAACGATCAGCCATTATCATTTTTTCTAGGTAAATAGATAGGTAAAAAAGCGTAAATTCTCTTCACGAACGTAACGCAAGTTCATTTCTAATGCGTATGGAGATTTTATCTTTAATCAAGATGCACCAAACTACACATGACTAGCATTGTAACTCTTTCCCATTTGAAGGCTCATCTTGTGTCTGAACATACGTCAGGCTCGTTTTGGCTAACAATAAGTATGTCTCAGCAGTTCATAAATCTAAATGCAACATGCTGGTGGATGTTAAGCTTGAGTGTTAATAGACACTGCCAATTGCCTACACGCTGCTCCAATAAAGACTGACATAAATAACTCAGGTTTTTAGTCTAAATTAAAAGTTAAGGCCGGTCATTATCTGCGTACCAAAGAATAAGTAGCTAATATATACTCCTTTATTACAAACAATAGAGATTCCTCAGCTTTAATAAACTGCATTCTATTTACTATCGTTTCTCATCTTAAGCACCTATTTATCTCTATTTGCCAGTTGTTATGTTTGGCTTAGTTGTTGGTGCAACATGAAATTCTGGTATTGACTACTTATCCTTAGCTCTTTATAACAAATCTCTGTGTATGACTACATGCTAAAAGATATAGACAGAGTACGTACGTGAATGTGGCTGATATCTTTAATCCTAATCGAAAATATCGGTCAATTAAACTTGTTTACATTGGATTTTCTTTAACACCACTACTAGTGCACTCATATCTGTTGTAGTATTGCAGTTTTTTCAAAGAACCGTTCAATATTATACGATACATGATCCTTGCTCATAATATTATGTCATGTAAAACTTAGTCTATCTACTGTAGATAGATATAGGTAGGTAACTTAATTTTTAACGCTGATAATATGCATGCATGCATACACCTTATGGCTGTACTTAGTTAGCAGAAAGTAGAGGTAGCAAGTATAAAATCAGGTTTTACTATGAAATGCCAACTTCTCTTACAGATGAGCTAATGGGAAATATCTGTAGTAACTACAAAAGTACAGATCCTATCGCACTGATTATTATGGTTCTAGTTTCTATTTGTTTATTTCTTTCTTTCTGATGCACACTATTACTTATTGTTTGCTAGATTGCTATCATTCTGTTGTAAAATAATTGTAAAATGTTGTAACATTCCACTCAGCAATCAAAATCCGAAAAATAGCAAAGGATATGAGATAGTTGAGACTTTGAGACGATGAGAAAATCCAATCACTACTCGTCAAATACTAATAAAACAATGTAATAAATGTAAATCATGTAAATACTCGGTAAAATTGCTGGTTGATCTTTTCTTTTCTATGCCATGAACTGAATTTTATATGGAAACTCGACTTCAACATCCTTTTCTCAATTCAGAATCTAACTAAACAGATTTAATGCACGTGGTTCCCTCAAAAGACTCTTCTCTATCATTTCGTCATTATTTTAATGACATATTATTGATGTGTACAAAACACACAACTCAATCGAAAATTCATAGTAATCTTTGAATGCAAAATGAAACGTGATCTACAGGTAGGTGCTGCGCTGGCCTTAAAACATTCGCTCATTCACTAATGTAATCTATGATTTTCTATTACCTACTTTATCATAATACTTACTTAGGTAGGTACTTATTTTTTTATCACCCATAATGCCTTTGTGTAATGCGTTGTAATAGTAATACTGCCTAGATTGTAAAATGTAATCCGTAATGAAATGATTGTTTTCCTACGGCCATTTCACTGATTCAATTTAATTTCCACATCTACAATCTACAGTCATCATAATATATCAAAGGAAATTTTCACTTACGACGCGAGTCCCTTCAGAAGAGTTTTAAATTGATAATTATTGTGAGTGACAAGACTAGGAGATTGAGAATTAATTCCACAGAAAACTTTCGGTAAACAAATTTCCAATTCCGAAGCTTTGTCTGGGGAAAAACGACGACTCAGTCTTTCAATCGAATCGTTTGATTCTAAATTTGTGTCGTTTGAATTCTCATTGATAACTGTCACATTGTCTGGTTGGGTTTCTGTCGTGTTGTCAATTTGACTACTGTGAATTAATATGTCCGTCGGTAGTCCCAGAACTAAAATTGTCCAAAGAAAATTGTTTTTTTGGCATAATTATTTAAGTTGGAACGAATTAGACATTTATCTATGTACTATCTTAAAATTCCGACAAAGTCATGCATTGATTAAGTAAAGCTTGCTATCATTTTGGTTGTGTAAATCATTGTGTAAAAATGTGTTAATATTTTTGTGAAAATGATTTAATTTTAGTACCTGTGGCAAAAAATAGGAGGGGTGTCCCGAGAGAAATGATGCTCATCACCGGAACTCTCATTATAATGGAATTATCCGATAAGGATACACACTACTGACTTAACTACCCCAGATAGTGGCAGTGATGTCGGATGAATGTTAGCCACCACCAAATAAAAGGACGACACTGACACTCTGCACACACGAAACACGACCAGTTGAGCTCTCAACTTACAACTAACTAAAGGTGAGTATTAAAATCATTGCATTGAGATCCAGGATTTGTTAAGTACATACATGAGATGATAGCTATAGCTATAGGTATGTTTAGTCAGTCAACAGACAAAATGAGTTGAGTTGATTATTAAATGGTAGTTGAAGTTCGTTCAGGTCTATGCTGTCTGTGCTATACATACAGATCGTGGAATTTAATGAGAATTTCTAGGGGCATAACAAAGATAAATAAAATAATACAAAGCTCTTAGATTACAATTGGATCTTCCATGCATACACCTCGTTTTTCTCTACTATAGGAGTAGTCAGTAGGATATTGGAGTAGGAGATTAGCGTTTGCCATGCACGAATACTGCACAAGTGAGCACAGTGCCATAAAATAAACGTCTAAAAGCCGAATAGAGATGTTTTGCTGTCTGCATCTGGATTTGAGTTGCTTAGCTTGGGTTTATCATCAACTATAGCAATGTATGTATGTGTAGGTAGTCAGATGTTAAGATTCATGCTCTGCAGTCTATCTCGAATCTTTTCGCATCATTGTACATTACATGTAAGTAGGTATGCAATGTGTAACGTGAATTAGAGAGATGAATGAAAAAGGAGGACGAATCACTCGATTTACCTTAACTTACCTTACCTTATGCCATACATTGTTACTGTTACTATATGGCAAAACACGACTCTCCTTAAAATCTTCTATTTCAATCCTTCCTTTTCAAAGTAAGGAAATATTATCTGTAGGACTACCTAGTTAGTTCACTTGTAGTTTTTTTGCTCCCTCCCTTTGTTTTGTTAGGATTTTTATGCATATGTTCATGTAGGCTGTCTTAGACTTCCATGTAGACATTGTGAAAGAAAACTGTACTGATCTATAGAATGAAAGATTATCATAAAGACATTAACCCACGAGTCAGGATTTTTGTTGCTCCGTCATTTTTTCTTGCATATCGAATCAGATTTACTATTTCAGGCTATTGTGTTTTTATGTTCATTG
>JABASI010002474.1:0-19589 GCA_019776505.1 Tomocerus nigrus
GACTGCACAACAACAACAGCATAATAATATATACGTAACCATTGCAGAACAACAGTACCTACAGAAAAAGAAGTGGGATTTGCACCTGCCTCCGCCTCCACACTTACTTATATCGTGCATTTAGCTAGAATATTGGTAACAATGATTATTTTTGTGATGCTGATAGAGATACATAGGCAGATAGACTAATCTGAAAATCTTATGTACACATTGTAGTAGTTACATAGTGCATAGCAATTCACTAATACCTAGTTGCATATTGTATGAGGCTGCTAGCTGGTGATAAGAAAAAGATTTCAGGTCAAAAGAAAATAGAAAGTTGTAGACGCAATGTTCTGATGTCCGTCAGTGCTCTTTGCCAAAACTCGAGATCAGAGGCAGAAATATACATACGGATAGATAAGTAGATAGATGCATGCATATAAAACAATGAAGTTTGAGCCACTATCACTACTCATTAGAGTTAAGGTCTAACGTAGTAAAAGGATAATAATATGGGAGAGTTTAGTCGGACGACTGAGATTGTGAATCAGGTAAGGACTACCAAGAATAAGGAGCTGAGACATACTGTTAAATAGATCCAGATCTCTTTTTGAATGAATCGCGTCTCATTCTATGTCCAAGTAGTAAGTATACTGACTAGTGAATGTGTAATGAAATCGAATGAATGTTACACTACACACTACACAGTTAAATAAATTAAATATCTATGCTAAATAGTTAGTAAACCCGTAGCGAGAGCGATCGACGTATGTAAAACCTGACTTACTACTTGAACAACAGTTTAAAACACCAATTACACAAAGCAACTAGTTAAGCTGCATAGTTTTCGCTCTTTTTGAATGTGATAGTGATACACTTCTGTTCCGATATGAGTACAATAAATACATCTGCATTTACACAAACTAAGCACGTACAAAAGTAACAGTCAGTCAGTCAGAGTACAATAATACTAAAAAGATCTTAAGTTTGGCTTTAATGAATCAAATTACATTAGTATTATCTTATTGCTAATACTGCTAAAGACAAACTCACGATCAGTATATATTATATGAGAAATGATTCTTCTACTAGTCTTAAGAGAGCTTTTTAGTTGGGCTCTGTGTTTTCCTTCGCTTCGTTGCTCTCTATCTCAAATCTCACTAACGAAGGTCTTAAACTTAAAGTCGTATATACTTGCACATACATAAAGACAGGCGTATACAGTGCAGTTACTAGTGTATAGTTGATAGTAGAAACTGAGTTACGATGTGCAAAACAGTTCACAGTGCATACGAGAGCATTGTTATGAAGACCTACTTACCCCTCTACCAAAGTTAAAACTCAACACAGTCCAAATCCTAATGAAATCTGGACGTTACTTGTGCATACGTGACGATTGTTGTATGTAGATAGAATCTGGCTTGTGAGGAAGTGGAAAAGCTTGATCTCTAATGCAATTAAAGTGAAAAATGTGATATTTTTGTATCATTGCATTCTGTCTGACTGTTGCTCTCCTCCTCACCGCAACGCAACTACCTTTCAGCTCATTTATTTATTTTTGTTTTTAAAATCAACACGAAATTCAGTATGAGAAACCTAAGTTCAATTTTAAGTATTAGTGTGGCAGTGACACTCTCTTTGCTATTAGCCAGTCAAATAGTCATTACTCAAGTTAACTCAGCCGTAACATCTTTCAGAGTGTACAGAAATGCCAAATTACCTGACGATTTTATTTTTCCTCTACCGTCAGAGCCTGATACAAATACAAATGTAAGTGAAAAGAAAAGTGAAACATTTAACGATCCTTGGCTCCCTGATTCTCAAGAGATCAATAGCACTTTGAATGCAAATGGAACTTCAGACGGAATTCCTATAATTCCCATCATATTAAGGCGACGACGAATCAAAGGGAAAAGAAGGACAACTCCTTTAGATTCCACTGAATCCTCAACAGCTCAAATAGCTACCACCACAGATACTGAATTTTTCACGACGGAAACGACGGAGCCTACAAATACTATTTCGGGAGTGTTGGAACATTTGCATGAAACCACCGTGCTACCATTGTTAAATGACGAGAAAAATGAAACGACGATTGTATATCCAGAACCTAAAGAAAAAGATACCACAGAAAATAATATGGAGATATTTAGTACGACTTTCGAAGATTTATTCTCTCCACTCCCAATAGATCACGAGACTATAAGCGAAAGACGGAAGAACACGACTCTTGCTTACGAATACCATAATCTTGACCACCTTACGCAATTTAAGGATAATGGTAACGAAACGGATTTACATATAAGCGAAAGTTCTAACCCATATATTAATTCCTCCACTCCCATTTCGACAGAATTGCAGAAATCTTTACAGTTTGAATACCTTCATCCTATTCTCAATTCAGATAACATTATTACAAATGCTGAGCAAAAAATACCAGAAAATAAAACGATTATCATACAAAACGCTTTGAGTAGTTCGTTGGTTAACACACCCATTGCTCACGATGTTCGTCATTCACCAGGACACTTGCGAAAGAAACATCCCTTACTAAACCATGACTCTATAATTTCTTCAGATTTTGCAAAAAATGGACCTAGATTAGATGTACCTAATGTGCCAGTTCCTATTGTGCCTAAGATCACTAATTCCATTCAAAGCGATGAACAAATAAGGACAAATTATAATAATTGGCCTGAACAAACGTCAAAGCCCTCTTTCCCTACTTCTACTGTGCATGATGATGATTTTGGTCAAGGAGGATTTACCGTTCTTTTGCCAAAGGATTTTGAAATCATGGAACACACAGAAAAATCTGCTTCTTTAGACCCAGTCAAACAATTTGGAGATATTGAATCTACTACTAAATTCAATACATACGTACGACAAACAGAACCACAAAATAGTATCATGCCTGTTTTAAATACACCCCAAGTACAATCTACATCTACATCATTAGAACAACTTAATGAATATGAACTTTTACAGCAATTATTAGGAATAGAAAAGTCATTAGCTCAAATAAATCTTCCTAATCAGCCCCAACAAACTTCTTCGGAGCAGTCCATACCACCCCAGCTTTCAAATATGTCAAATGAAGAAGATTTGAAAGCTTTATTACAGCTTCCAGAATTTTCTTTCCTGGATTCAATTTTAAATCCTACTTCATCAACGACAAGCACAACGAAGAAACCAACGACCACTTCTACGGAAATTCCTTCGAAAAAGGACAAAAATACCGGATTGTCAGATGCGGATTTAAGATCCATTTACTACATGCTAGAGAGAATGGTCGTGCATGCCAATAATTCATCGACTACATCAATACCTGCAGTGACAACCACTGCAACAGCTAAACCCACCACGCCTTCAACTACAAGTGCAAGTCCAACTTTATTTCCATCATTCGATAGCATTTTCAACATGTTTACAACTCCTGGACAGACAACTCAGGAAAAAAGAAATGTCGCTCCAGGTCCAGTGTACAAACGCCCCGACGAGTCATCTCCAGGATCAAGAGATGGAAAATCTAATGTCGTAACTGCGCCCGCTGTTGCAACAACACCGACCCAACAAAAACCGGGCGCAGATAACTCGTTAGATTTACTGACACAACTTTTGCAATTGAGTATTGCTGCAGAGAGTGCGAATGCGAATGCCAATAATAAACCAGCGAGATCAACACCTGCACCCGCCGCACCGGCAATACCTCTGGACATCTTGACTCTTTTAGCCAATTCTAATTTAGGAGCACAAGGCTCATCTTTTCTAACACCACCGGCGACACAACCGAAAGCACCAGAAATATCCCCGTCAGAAACGATGCAACTTTTGAACATTTTCTCCAATCAAAATGTTCAGAAACCCAATGGACTATATTACTGGTTAGATCTCAATGCATTTTTGGGAGGTGATCCGACAGCAGACCCTTTGTCGGGAATTAGACCGAAACTTGGACAGAGGGAACATTTTGTTAAAGTGAGATCAGTTCACTAGTTTATTTGTTTACTTACACTATGGGTGCAGTGTGCTTATTTATTTATTAACTTTATTTCTTTTGTCCTATCTCTCTATATAAGTTGAGCATGATATGAAACAGACTGTTGTATTGTGGCCGTTTGTTTCAATTAGCAAACTACAACACAATTAATTATCAAGTACATAGATATCTACATTTGAAACAAGTGCATTAGCAAACAGCAATTTTAATTTACACGAGAAAATGATAGAAGGTCATGGTGAACATACGTTTACTGATATGTTTACCATAGTTTTATACGGTTCTGTAAGTGTATCGTGGATCGTTCATCGAGTTAAAAGTTAACTAAAGATATTACCTACTTCAGCAAATAGCTTGTATTGCACATCACGTATAGTCTACCTCATGATAAACAATTACCGTGGTGTGCATCGAGTTAGTTAATGGGAAACGTTTTAAAGCGTATGATAACCGTGTGGCTCCTTGAGACTACTAAAGCTACAAGAAACTCCGAATCGACCTACTATTAATAATTACACGACTATAATACACTCGTAACAATTTCGGCGAGTTTCCTTGTGTAGAATAGTATATAAATAGTACCTACATATTCAAGTGCGTAAAATATTGCCTCTCTGACCATCTATGACAAAGATGCAGTTGGAGTCTTGGAGTATATGTATATTTATATAATAATAATATTATGTTGTTTTCTCATTAAATGCTGTTATGTTCATAGCCATTTCTACACTATACCGTCCATACTTGTCTGATGTCTGGTTGGTTGAGTATGAAAATAAACGTGTAATAATATCGATTGATGGTTATTTCATTAATCCCACATGAATAAAATGTGTTAATTGATTTAAGTAAGACAATTATTATAATTATTACTTATTCAATACAACAACTAATACAAGTGATAGTGATTAATGTATTTAGCATTGCATACATACATGCATGACGCTTGACATGTATAGTTTATAGTTCATTCATAGTAGGTACATAGTACGTATAATAATAATTGTAAAATTAATTAAGTTAACAATTAATGTCATGCATCAAGTAATCGCAATCACTAAAATCCACCATGTGAACGAAAGTTTGCATCCATGGACAAATGAAGCAAATCTGAATCTGATAGTCAATTCTCCCTTTCTACAAGTAAAGCCTGCTGTCAGCTTACTTTCGTTTCAATTCCACATGTAGTAAATGCTTACAAGGAATTACTTTTCAGAAACGTCAGAAAGAATTTACGATTACGTATGGTACGGTACACCTTTTGCTACATAGCATTTACAAGATGTACAACAGCCCAATAGCTCAACCTTCATTGTCTTATTTCACTATTTAACCATACGCACAAACCTAAATGCGATAGCTTTTACATCTGAATAATATGTTGCGCCTCCGTAGTTTCAAAAATCTAAAGACATTACTCCTATTTATCTCGTCTTTGAATGACACTGACACTGATTCCTTTTCATATTAGTCTGTCGAGAGTGTATCAACGACCTCCTTCTATCTCGAAAATTAAAGGAACCTATTAAAACTAATCAGCTAATTAGTAAAAGTTGATTGCTAAATGAAGAGGATTAACGAGAATATGCTGCATCAGCATCACCATCATACATCAATAATTTTCATTAATGCTATGTAAAATTGCTATAATATGTTTAAGGTCATGTAGTAATTGGTTTGTTTAGAAATGCAAGAGAAAATTTACGCTTTCGATGTAGATGCTTGCACCAGTTGCACCACAAAAGTGTCATTATTCCAGAAAGTAATACAACTGCAAACTCGGCAAACCCCATAAACCTTTTGTCTGTATCAAATTAATGATCTTGAGTTCGGAGTTCGGCCCTACTAAGTAGAGTAGACAGTAGACATAGTCAATAATGACTTTCACCATATTAATTTACATTTCCTCTTTTCTAGCCCTTTAAAACGTTTTCGCAAGCAACTTTTACCAAAGTGATAGTGAAGTGAAAGTTTAATATGCTTTAAAAATGATGTTAACAAAGGTTGGTTATTGAGGCATGAAAAGGCGAAATGTTATTTACATGACCAAAGTCATAATACATTTAGGTATGTCAACTTTGTAGCGCCGCTGCGCTATTTGTAATCTGTGTTTGTGTATAGATAGTCTTTAGATTCAAAAGTTCAAATTGTGTTAGCAGCGTAATTGACATGGTAAGTTCTACCATCTATATTCTAGATCCCCGGCCTAATCTTCCAGTATCTCCTGTCTTTGTGACACTTGCACGTGGCAAGAAAGCTAGAGTTGACAGCCAAGAAGATTTCCACTGGCAACGTGAATCGTGACCACACTGGATAAGTGGACACTGGACAGAGTTGGCTGGCACTCTTTTGTCATTTGTAATTGTAATGAAACTCTTGTACGCATAAAACGGTGTATAACAAAACAAAAATTCTTACCTTTGACATTTGATGGTGGTCCACATCTAGTCAATGGCATTTGTGTCAAACACTTTCGTTTTTCTGTAACAAGATTTTTGACAAAAATGTGTGCATTTAGCTTTTGCCGCTATTGTATTCGATGTTTACAAAAGTCAAGTTTTGTTCTTTCTATTTCAGTTTACGTTGGTAAGGTAAGCATCTGCTCTTATCGCATGTGAAGCAAAGCGGGCGTACAGGCATGTAAACTTGTTTATGCGCTCCATTTGAAAACTCCAGGTATATTGTACAATGTTGACGGACTGGAAGTTCATACGAGTCGAAGTCTAATAAGTGTGAACTGTGAAGTGATAAGTCAACTTTATTAGTCAATTTACAACAACAGACAAGTCTCGAAGTCTCCTGGAGTCCTAGGCCTGACAACTGGAGGATATCTGGGTGTATTCCGTGTATTCTTGGAACACTAAGAAAGGAACGACCGTGTCGCAAATTCTGTTTCTTTTGACCAGCCACAATAATCCGGAGAAAATTAAGCTTTGGATACGTATTCTTACAATTTCTCCGGAAGAAACATTTGAGGTAAAAAAGGATTTTTATTTTATTCGTTATATGAATGTCATAATCTTGTGCTTCTGGGCCTGGCTGGGCTGGCCGATAGCCCTTCTGCACTTAGTAGGCATTCAATTCTGAATTCTGACAAGAGATTTATTATTTGTGTGTTTGGCTTTTTCATGTTGACAGTGATCTGGACTGGACTGTCAACTGCTGATTCAAGGCCCAATCCCAAAGGCACTATGCATTCTCAACAGCTTCAGCACAGGATGACCAATCCTTCCGGTTCCGGAAATACGATGCCTACTTCCGTGGGCCCTAATAATCCCTATATGAGCATGAATCAAAGTCAATCAATTCCTCCCAGTGGCGAGTCTTTGCTAAACTGTCCACCAACACCGAATACTGTTGCTCAACAAAATCCTAATCAACAACAGCAATCTAAAGAACTTAATGCTGCTACTCTCTGCAGATTTGGCCAAGAAACAGTTCATGAAATCATTGCAAGAATGCTGGATGTGTTTGGAACCTTTAAAACAATACAGGTAATAATTTGTCTGATATTCATTATTTACTACACAGTGACAAGGTCACAATGTATTTTTCCTATACATAAAGTATGACTGTTTTTACATTTGATATGCCAAGCCAAAAGAGATGAATTTTTTTGTGTAGTGAATGAATTTTATCTTGGATCAATTCATTGTTTTAAAATTAATAGTTGTGAGTATTGAGTAATTTGTGATTTTTTTGCAGCCCCCAGATGGTAAAACAGCGATGGACAAGAAAACAAAGTTTCAGGAAACACTGCGAAATATTCGTGCAAATTTTAAAAGATTGCGAGTTATTTATGAAAAAATAGAAGACAATTTTCCTACAAAGCCAGAGAATTGCTTAGAGGTAATTTATTTTTCTCAAGCTTTCCCAATTAATTTATCCTATGAAAAACGGTAGTTGTATTACATTATCTATAACTTAAATTACTTTTAAATGTCTTATTAGAGGTAGGTATCTAAAATTATTTCTATTTAGTATGTATCAAATAATTGTTCATTAGCTAAGGCCTAATAAGTTCTTACTTATTGTTTAGTACATAGTAATTCACTACAACATTTACAATTTAGCAGATTAAAACTAGAAAATAAAGGAAGTAAGTAGCCAGTTGTATTTTTCTTTCAATATTTGTGGTGATTATTCATAGAGTTTGCAAATAGATTACATTACACACTAATGGATGTGGTCTTAGTCTTAATAAATAATGGTTGATTAGTTTGGTAATTGTTATTTAAAAGTAATATGTATGTCCGCTACCTGCTTATCATAGCCAAATGGGGGTAAAAACTTGATGTTTAAGATTCGAACTTCTTCGCTCCTAACTTTCACCTACAAATTGTCGTTCATGGTTCTTTCTATTTTATATTAATTTTGCATAGTATGGTAATACTAACTAATTAATAACCTTCAGAATTAAAATCAAAGTTTTAGATTTAAGTATGAATAAGAGTTGTACAATTCGCCTATTTATTAATTGTATTTTTTCAGAATCGGGAAAAATTAGAATATTCTCTAGTAAATGCTGAAGAAAAGAAAAACACAGAGGCATACAGACTTGCAATGGAAGAGTACAAAGAAATTATGGATGTAAGATCTGCTTTTTAAATACATAAATTAAAATATTACAGTTTGAACTATATCTGTGCAATAATGGAAATGTTTTTACTTTGTCCTTTCAGCAAGTGATGTTGAGAAATCGTCATCTAAAAGACACGATCGACCACTTACGACAGATAATATGGGATGTAAATACAATGTTAGCCATGCGAAAAGAGTAAATTTCGCTAAAGTAGTGTAAGATCAATTTTGATATCTGTAGATGACATTATACGTAATTTATGAACATCGTTTCTCTAAGTAAGAACAATAAAAAGCATGAAAGGTACCCTGGTGTTTCCTATGCTATTATTCAATATAACTTACAGTTGTAAAAAAAACATGCTTTTGATGTTAACATTAAAAAACTAAATTGAACGACCAGGCCAGAACTTTATTTAAGAGCCGGACCTTCTGGGGCTGGGGGCAAATGATTAGTTGCCTCTGTTGATGCCTCAGTTAGGAATTGCTGAATTTGTTCATCAGATAATTCAGGGCCACGCCCAATAAGATAGTAAGTCATCAATTGACCCTTCCCCTTCACATTGACTAGCCCCCTTTGCTCGAAGTTGTAGCCATATATCCTCAAGATTTTGTATGTCTCTTCAGTCACCTTCGAAAAATCAATACTTGGTTTATAATGTTCGTTTGTTAATCTTCTACAATCAATTTTGGTTTAATATTCCTCCATGCAAGTCACAATGACAATGTTCATATTAAATCAATGAAAGAACCAATTTCATTGAGAAATCCCCCCCTATTAAATCGGGTAGTATTGTGAAGTGTAAATATGAACATGTACCTGTATGCATCCGGCTTTTCCCGTGCTTTCCATTCGAGATGCAACGTTGACAGAATTGCCCCAAATGTCGTAATGTGGTTTTCGCGCACCGATAACCCCTCCAGTAGCCGGGCCATTGTTAATTCCCATTTTCAGAACAAAGTGATTGAAACTCTGCTCGTTTATGCTAGTCAAAGCTCTTTTGAGTTCAAATGCAAACTCCACGAGAAGAGACAAATGAGACCATCGCTGCTTGATTGGGTCAGTCGCCTAAAATTTTAAAATGGAATAATTACTTTTCCAAAAGCATTAGGACCTTTTATTCTCTTTAAGAGGCCTAACCTTTGCTTGCATCGATGGACTTAATCCGCTGGCAGCCATGTAAGTTGATCCAATCGTCTTTATTTTAATTATATTATCAGCAAACTTCGGTAATTCCAAGAGCTGTTCATAATTCACAGATTAAAAGGATTGTTTTCATTCAACTTTCGCTAAATGGTTTTATATTCTTTAAAATGAGATCTGTGCATGTACAATGAATTTAAAACGTACCGCATCAAAATCAGAAATCACTTCATTTAAAAACCGTAAGCACTCTAAACCTTGATTGTTAACCGTTTCTTCTGAGTAAAAATCTGTCAATTACAAAAATATTAATATCGTAATTTTATGCGATACTATTCCTCGCTCAAAATTGATAGACACTAAATTATTTAGGGACTTACCTGAAAAATTGGGCATTGATGCAAAGAGTATCCCTACTTCAGAGTAACTCTGGCTATACAATTCTTCATGTTTCCGTCTTCTTGACCCCAAAAAGTGGGAAGCCACATGTTGAGGCAAAATGTTATATACCTAAAGGATTCAACAACTTTTATATATGTATGAGGTACACATTTTTGTAAAGAAAATTGTTTTCCAAACAATGGTAGTAACTTCAAAAATAATAGTTTTGCTATAAAACAATTTTGTGAACCAACCAAAGCTTCATTTTTCTGTCTTATTTGAGTTGCACGCTCCCGTTGTTGCTCGACCTCAGTTCTCCACAGGAACAACACTCTTGAAGACTTTTCCAGCTAACATACAAATAATTACGCTCATTATACCGTAAACAGGTCTAAGCTATTTTAATACAAGAAACATCCAATTTTGGAAGAAGCAGAAGTGTACACATTGGAGAAAGTTATATGAATAAACTCCGTTTACAACTTTCACCTGGACATATTCCTGTAGTGATATTAACCCGCATACTAATTTGTATTGAGACATTTATATATGTATGAAATATGTCAGTTTTGGAACATATTATGTAATTGTTTAGATTAATTGATTTCATACTACGGACTACGGGCAATATTTGCTAACATAAAATGAAATATCCGAAGATGTTCAGTCACTATTCGCAAGAGAAAGTTAATTTTCTCTTATACGTGTAGTGCAGTATACTTCTGTTAAACTCTTCCACATAAGAGACATATATAAGTGTTAGGTTAGGCATGAGAGAGTGAAAATGATTACCCGCCGGTTTAATGTGAACAATACCAGAAACACCACCGCAAAAAAGACAGCGAGATACCAGACTTCAGGAATAAGGCTGCAAAAAAGCGAATGAATAGTTCAGTGTTGAAAAGGTGTGTACTGCTTATGTAAATTGATTAGTGCATAGTGTTGCTGAAATTCCTTACTCAGTTCCGCCATGAAAACTTAAAGCTTCAGAGCACTGGACAGCTTGCTTGACTGGAGTCATCGTAACAAAAAGAATGTGTATAACTAAAACAATAAGAATGGATATAGATTTCAACCAAGACAGAGGATGAGCCAAGAGGGTTACAGACATGAGGAAGAAAGAACAAAACACAAATGCATAGGCTGGATACAAACAACCAAGTCCGGAGAAAGGTCTTTTGGAGGTTTTGGGCAAAACTAATGGAGGTTGAAGTTCTGTGTCTTCAGCTTCATACATTATTGTTGCATTAACGCAATGGTTCCCTGCATCTATGCAAGGTTCCTAAAGGGCACAACATTTCATTACATTTTAAGGGTACACACACGTGTGATGCAAATTAGTAGTCATACATTTTAGTAATTCTGTGGTTAGAACTAAAGATCAGTACTTTTTGCATCCTACTAAGGTAGATTAGTAATACTTATGCACAGAGTACATAAAAACTCAACTCTGAAGATGTTAATCATGAAAGAATGTTAGCATTAGGTTAGAAAACTTTTTGGTTAGTGCGATGAATCAAGGCACTACTAATTAATTTAGCTAATTAGAAGGAATGTTCACTTCACTCTCAATCAGCACAATTATAAAATAATGTTAGTCAACTGTTTGTCAAATTGTTGCAGTCACTAATGTTTCCAAACTCGCCTAAAATCTCCTAATTGCTACAAAGAAAACCACTAATTACAATTTGTACCTTTCTATAATATGTAACATTAGGGTGAATAAATTCAGTTCCAATGTGATACAGTGTACATTCTTCAAGACTTACCATGAAAACGAGATTCGCTATTGTAAGAACAATGATTGTGGCAATGGTGACCAATCGCCTCGCCCACAACTTGGATTTAGACTCCAAAGAGCACAGGGAATTGAAAAAGTTGAATGTAACAGAAAATGACTGGAATAAAGAGACATTCCAAATATTAAACATGCAATTCTTCGCACGAAACCCCTTTGTGTACCTACTCCAATAAACTAGTCGCAGAAAAAGACGGAGTTCATAAAGCATGTTTACCTTAGAGTCGGCTTTCACTGTAGAGTTATTCCATGAAGACAAGCAGCTTAGTAGGAGAAGAAGGAATAAGCCTATCAGGGCCGTTACCAAAATCAACGCTCCAAAGGATATTACAAAGAAAGTTGCAATCGTTACAGCCAAAAGAGCACAAGGACATGCCAATGATGATATTCCAGCATATGGCTCTTTATGGATTGTAAACTCCGTTTCCTTCACATCATCCTGAAAGCTTAGCGTCAGCCACTGCGTTTGCCGAGATAGGTCTCTGCATAAATTCAATTTACTCATTCGATTATCAGTTGTTTTAGGCCAAAGGAAGTGAAAGCACATTCAATTGTTATTTTTATAGAGCTTTCCTTACTTGTATCCATCCCTTGATAGCAATTCTTCTTTCAATCGCTGACTATAATTCTCTAATTCTGACTTTCTAGGAGGATGGCCTTCTTCGGCAGCACTCTGTTAGAAACCAAAATCGTAGAAAACACATTCTCTTCCAATTGACTTTAGAAATTACATTTAGAAAGCTTTTTATACCTTTGGACTTTAGCATTATGAATCTAGAATCTAGACTACATATTTAATACATTGACTTTTAAGTAACATGTGAGACAAAGATTTCCTCACGTTTGAGTCTTCAGCAAATGTTGAATTCATGTCAGAGGGCATGTCTTTTGTCACCACATCATCTCCAAGTAATTCACCATTTTCCGTTATGGCAGGTCTATCCTCAGCAAACTATTTAGAAAAGCATAGTCTATGGATTAAGGGTGTTTTCAAATACTGAATAAGTACTGTAACTGCATAAGTAGATTTGTATAAAGTGAGTGGTTAATCCTGTTTAGATACTACTTTACTAGATAAACAAAGCATTCTGTTCATGAATTTCCCGAAGCATGCAAAATACCATGCATGATTTGCTCAGATCATGCATGAATTATGTTACAAATGTAGACAGCGATAGGCTATACTTACATATCATTATAATTATATCGGCAAATCAAATTCCTTTTGCACAATTTTTGGGCAATAATGTTTACAAAGTTAGCAAATTGCACAAGTACACATTATGCCGCGGACAAGGATTGAATTAAAACTGCCTAGTGTTTATAAAGGTTGATTTTTTAGGCAAAAGTAGCAAGTAAACCCTATAATAGGATATCCAACTACATAACATAAACATACTGCTGAAAGTAAGTAAATCCAGAAGGGCATTTCTTTTTATCTTTTACATACACGTCTACACGTTACACTTCGCACACGAAAATTATCTTTGGTCGAGTAGCTTAAGGCCTTACGGTGGGTGTATTTAAGCCGAGTATATGATACCTACCTATCTGTGGACTACCTACTTCAAGAGCTCTACAAATCCTTGCCATATGGAACGAAATATATATCGCTGAACGACAATATTATTTCACTTGTATATTATTGTATAGGTACTAAGACTAACACTCAGATGTAGGTTCCTACTTTCATTCATACCTAAATGGTTTATCTATTCCTACTACCTATATGTAAACGGGCAACAAGAAAATGTGTTTTATTTTATAACGTCATAAATTTAATAACTGTAATAAGAAAAGAACAATGAACTATATAAATAGCTAGTACTATACTATAATAATGATATAGTTTACCTCAAATATTTGTTGAAACTGTGCTAATGGGCAACATCGGGAATTGAAAGCAATAAATATCAACGGAAATGATAGGTGAAGGTGATTCTTTGATGCTATAATATTATTTACCCGACGACTTCACCTATACACCTTCAACAACTACAGATAATACTATATACGTTTCGGAACACAAATAACCTATGTATATGTGTTAGCTTGTACGTATGTGTTAGAAGATTATGTACGAAGTAGCATTACCATAAGATTGGTTTCGTTTTCGAAATATTTCAATGTAATTTGATGTAATGGCAAGAATTGACGCATATAGCATGGAAATTGGAATGGGCAGAAGGAAAATTTGGTAATGTGTACAAGGACACTTGTTATTATATATATGTTAGGAAGTAGGAGCAAGTAAAAGTACTGTACCGGTTTGATAACCCGTACGATGAAGTAAGTTTTAATGCCCGAGATTCTCAATATTTCTTCGCGTTTTTCCCCATGGCCTGGTTCCACCTCAAACGCATCATTTAGAAAACTAAGGGTTTTCTCGGATACATGAACTCTCCTGCAACATTTCATAGGAGTTGTTTCCCAAGTTAATTTAAGATATCATGTTTCCATTAATGTGCATCATTATCTAATACCCTGCCATCCCGCTGCTTTCCATTTTGTTAGCAAGTTCTACATCTTTGGAATAGACATCAAATTGCCACTGCTTCTGTCCCATGACACCGGCTAAAATTGCACCAGTATGAATACCAACTCTCATGTCGATGCCAACTTGAACTTTGAACCGATCCCTGGACAAATATAACTTCCATTACACACTTATTCCTAACTTTCATCACTTTTCCAACTTTCTAACTTTCTCCTGCGAAAGTAGTACTTGTAGAATAGAAAATAGAATTTACTTTATAGCTTTCACCATGGATAGACCCATATGGACACACAAAACAGCATGATCATTCCTTTCTTCTGGTGCTAGTACAATCAAATAAAAACGTATGAACATTTGCCGTAATAGTTGTAGATAGAATTAATTTAATTTGCTTTTCTTTTGTAGCGAAAGTGGTTTATACATAAAAATATGTATTCCGATATGAAAAATATACCTCCGCAAATGCAGTAATAGCAGTCTCCCAAAATTTTAATACGTAATTGGTGGTATTTCTACAAAAATCAAAAGCTCTTCTCAAAATCTCAAAAATTTGGAATTTTATTTTATTAATGATTGAGAATTGCAATTGAGTGTGAAAATACCTCAGCTAGTCTGTCAAATCTTGCAAACAGTTCGTTAAGAATTTTCACAAGTTCAGAGGCAGAGTATGTTGATGATATTGCAGTGAATCCCACAATGTCAGCATAAAGTATGCTAATAATAATAAAAGATAATTTGCTTTTAGAGTTAGTTTTCTTTCTTACATAAGAATCATTAATTTGTTGCATATACCTGACATTTTCATGTCTACTCATATAAATCTTTTTGAATTGACCATCCACAGCAGCTCCTAAATCCTGTCTCATCTTTAATGCCAAATGTTCTGGAAGTACTGATAGTAATAATCTTTCCTACAAAGTACGAGAAAAGAAAGTATTTCATTAGTAGTGAAGGAAGGTGAAAGGATAAGAGAAAGTTTAGCTCTAACCTGTTCTTTAGCTTGTTCCTCAATTACTAATTTCATTTCGAGTGATTGCCTCGTGTCCATGAAAGCCCGTCTTTGTTTTTTGTCACTGAGATAAAAAGATAGTAAACCCAGGACGTTTGTTGTAGCCAAAAGTATGAGATTAGCTCCAAGCTAGAAAAGTCAAAAGGATTATATAGAAGTTGTTAATACTTTGACGAAAAATACCTTTTTTGAGCATCTACATATCTTTTGGCGTTGTAAATAATTTGGAGATGTCTACGATATAAATAAAGGAAACGTACTTGTAAGCCGATAAAGTTTTGAATCTTCCCTTTACAGAGAACGATAATAGTATGCGTAATGGCAAGAGGCATAGTGTAGAGAAGAACACTCTGCAGACGTAATGGAAGAGTAACCCAAATGAGAAAAGTTTCCAAAACAATCCAACCCAGCCCCGTTCTCAATGGAATTGAGTTGTCTGTTCTTAGTGCAATCGTACAGAAAATTGTCAGTGACCAGAGAACGACGGGAATGTGAGGATTGCCTGAACATCCACGAAGAGGAAGGAGCATAAATAATACGACGATGGAAGTAACAGCTAAAAAGGTCATGTTTACAACTATGTAGCTTATATCCCCTTGATTGTTTGCGACTTCATTATCCAGGGACTCATCTAGACTGTCATATTTAGCCATGATAGGACTTCTTTTCTGTCGCCTACTTATCTTACTTTGGCTATTACTGTACAGGTATTCGGAAGAGATGTGCCTTCTGTGTGATCGATAATAGCGTCTCCTTAAGCTTTTGTAATTGTTGTCATTTGACTCCATGGGTAATGAATGAATTGAATTGGAATGATGATGTTGATGATGCTGTGACTGAGGATGAGAAGGATGAGCTGGCTGAGACTTGGATTTCTCCTCCAAAGAAACTGAGACATTATTATGACCATGACTAGGATGAATGTAAATTGGATGGTGCGTTTCTGCATGGGCAGAAACAGCGGAATACTTCAATGGTGAATGATGATAAGGATGTTTCTCCCGGGCAATCAACCGATTCCGTCCTGGGTGATTTGTAAGTTTAAGTAGACTAGAGTCAAATTCTTCTCTGAGATCAAATTGTGAGCGGGTTTGGGTAGCTAGCGAATTCAATGCAAATGAAAAGCAAAAATATCATTAGCATTAATTCATTTTCCTTGCTCTCTCTCCTTTCCTGACAAAAACATTCTTAACGATAACAGTACTAAGAATAATATTTTTGCGAGTGATAATTACCTGGTTCATCACTGTTGTGATTAAGGAACTCAGCTCTGTCATGTCCTTCATGATGGCTATAAACAATCCAAAAGGAATGAACAATGATTTGTGCAACGCAATAGAAAAGCACCGCATAGAGGAAACAACGGAAAAGCTCCGTGCGCTTTTGATTGGTAGAGTGAAGCTGGTAAAGCTTCTCAATTTCCGGATCACTAAACTTTTGACTAACTAAAGGAAATGTGCCTTTTTTGTTTCTTGTAGCGGGTTGAATTTTGATCACACTCAGGGAAGAATCACATCGAACTGGGATCGGTCCAGACTCAGTGTCCATCACGGCAGCTTTTATTTGCTCAGTCAATCTGTTTATTTAGTGGAGTGTGATATTTGTGTGCAGGTGCTTTGGTTTACATTTGCACCTCCAATCCAATATTTCACTGTGCCAGTGTCACTAATGGGATGAGTAGCCATCATTTCGGGCTTTGCTCCTTCTTCTGTCAAAAAGAAAGCAAGTAAAAGTTTCTTTCTCTCCTTTCCTGTATGGCTGGCCTCGTCCTCGTCCGTCTGTCTCCTCTGGCTTCCTTTTGCTCTGGCTTCCTTAGTTGACTGGACTGGACTTGACAACCTGGGTGGGTATTTTTCGTGTATATACACTAGCTGCTAGTATTTCACTCTCCCTACTCTGTGTAAGTATAACCAGCGATTGCCTCGTCTTCAATAAAAGGACGCAAAGAAAATCTGTGGAATCTTTCGCAGAGTCGGCGCAAGAGTTCTATCGGAGCATTTACCCGTTTTATTGGATCAATACACACTGTATATGTGGAAGGTGAGGTGAATCCTGAATCACAGACGGGTTTTACTTGCCTCAACCTCTTTCTCTCTCTCTCTCTCTTTCTCACACACACACACTTTCATTACACTACAGTTGCAATGCAATTACTCCTCAACCAGCCCCATTGTCAGTGAGTATCACAAGAGAAATAGACTAAATTTTGACTTCAAGGCCCCTGCTCCACACTCCGATGTACTTTAAGTGACATGACAGTCCCACCGTGCCATTCACTGGAGAAAACTACACCTTCTACCTACTCACAACACACCATCACCATCAAATAGATAAAGTACCTATCAAAATTTGAGAAACTAGCTAATAGCTTCTTCAGGAGCTACCATAATCAACCTAATAGCAGTATCATCATCCTCCTTGAACCTATAACTAT
Source organism: Tomocerus nigrus (assembly GCA_019776505.1). Taxonomy (NCBI): domain Eukaryota; kingdom Metazoa; phylum Arthropoda; class Collembola; order Entomobryomorpha; family Tomoceridae; genus Tomocerus; species Tomocerus nigrus. The sequence goes on from JABASI010002474.1 coordinate 17,827, forward strand.
TCCATGAACACTACTGACTGACTACTTGAAGGCTACCTCAAACCAGCTAGCAGCTACGCAATTAAAAACTGACTGATGCTACTAAACCGTCTACTTTTCTATTCTGTCTACTATACATTACATAATACCCACCCGCAATAATGCTACCTCTCTCACCCATAGACTACGTGACTCAGGTAGCTAATCAAGAAAATGTATCCAAGAAAAGCTTTACTATGTAAATAGGAAATCAGGAGCTCCTTTCACTCCCAGAGTCCTACTTATTGCCTCCGGTCGAAGTCCCACTCTTCATCCTAGCCGCTCTCTCTCTCTCTCTCTAACTAACTAAGAATACAGCAATTTGACAGGGGAAATGTTCCAACAACTTTCTCTGTTCAAACTTATACCGAAAACTGGCTCAGCCTTCTTGAATACAGAAATAGGCTATTGATCATACACTACCGACCCGAAATATTCATAGCTAAACTATTGAGGTAGTTTCCCTATGTCCTGTCATTCAATAAGACAATAATAATAGGACTATTGAGCAGGTAAAATACACTATACTACTCTCTCATCATATGCATAAATATATATAGGGAGGGATTCGTTGCAGCAAAATAATGCAGTTAGTTTCCTGTCGAACCTTTTACAAACACACCTAGACAGACTATCAGACATTATTCAATGGAGCCATACGTACATATAGGACAGAAAGGCTGGGAAAGTTTACTACTTTTGCAATTCAGACTTTCCTCACCGAACGCACAATATTGAGCAGCTATATTACCCGGAATATCTTATTGCCTCTGTATACCTTTATACACTCCTACACGCTGGCTTATTTATAATTAAACGACTTCTGTTCCAAGTACTAACCTAACCTATTAGTCACCCTTTCCCAAGGAAATCAGACTAAATCAAACTGATTGCAACCATTCTTCGATCAGGGAATTCGGAATAGACTATCTACTACCTACTATTACTAAATGCCCTTTCCGCTCGGGTTTCCCATAAAACAATTCCTCAGTTACTTACAAATTTCATGCATTCTTCATTTGATGTATCATTAAAACATTTCACGCTAACTGAAATAGAAAATACAGACATCTAACTGACTACGATACGCAATAATAGCATTTCACACTGTGCACAGTTACTCGGATTTAATAAGTATTTACTTCACAAGTGTCAAATGCTTGAATTTCATTTATTTCTTGTTTTGAGTCTTTAGTTTGTGCTTGAAACCTCCAGCCGAACAGATATTAAAATGTCATCGATAGTATTTGCATATTTGCGCAAGCAAATTGTTACCAATTATATAGCCAATTACCCAACCAAACCCCTGAACCGAAAGTTTCAAAAGTGTCATTATAATAATTGCTGAGATCTTAATGATGTCGCTGAATACAATACCATGAATAAGTAATCCTAAATCCCGATGTTGCCCATTGTTATATTATTATGGCTACTCTTTACATTGTTAAAGCAATTACCAGTCTCAAGAGTTTAACTCGTTATCGTCTATAAGTTTAAAGAACTGAATGTAGGTTAGTCCTAATCTCTGTGTAAACAGAAGCTATTGTTTCAATAGTGGGCAGGTTTGTACGAATTCGTAGTTTATTATTTATAAAGCAGTTAATTAAAGCGTCGGAGTTATTACACTTAATTTTTGATCCTGTTGCATCATCCGGAAATTCCAGAGCCAAACAATTAGAAGCGACCGTGACCGATATAAAATATAATCTTTATTCATTGCCAGATATTTTTTGTTTCCTTCCTGT
>JABASI010002475.1:0-19588 GCA_019776505.1 Tomocerus nigrus
AAAAATAAAAGAACGGAACAGTATGGTCTTAAAACTGGTGCAATGATATAACCTTAGGTACTTTGTGAGATCAGAAATTGTAAAATCTCAATAAATACAGGTGTAATAATTCCTTGTGTCATTATGTCAGTCAGATTTATAGAAAACGGATTTATTTACCAGTGGTCATTGTTATTTCATGCCAGAAAACTATCTATTACTCTTTGAACTTCAATTCGTATTACTCGTTAGTGGTAGATAGTGAACCTGTGTGCTTTGCTTTGGCATGTAAATCATCTTCACACTTACAGTTACATACATTGCATGCAAAGATTTGGTCGGCTGAGTAATAGTTAGAGTGTGAGAATTCTTGACTGAAATATTATTGCAAGGAGATAAATAGACATTCCACTTAATAATACGTTAAAGTAGCCAGCCTATGTGTATATTTTGTAATGACAGTAATAATAGCTGTCATTCCAAGATTTTATTCTCAGACAGCCAATAGAAGACATGATGAGGATTGGCGAAGACCAGTGTCATTATTCTATTGAATGCCGTAGAATTTATTATGTATAGCTGTTCGACTAGAAAAGACATTTGTTACAGTCAGGTAGGTTAAAAGTTGAAAAGGAGCCACTTGTGCCACTACCAACTTGTAAAGCTGTAATTGTGTATAAAATAAGGAATGCAAGTTTTAATCTATGCATATAAACTCATCCCAGCAATTAATCCTTAAGTATATTGTCATAATTGTATCTAAAAGTACTAGTACTAAAAATGTTCTCATTGTGCCGAAAAGGACGACAGTTGACATACCGAAAGTGAAATGGCAAAATTTAATGGCTCATATTTTGCTGCTACCAATCTTGGCAGAATACCTACCTACAATAAAAGCGGAGAATACAATAACACAGGTTTCGACGGTCATCATTCTACATAATAGCTTAAATGGTAATAACATTTTTATTGCTATCAGGACGATAGACAAGGTAGTTTGATTTGTTCGTAGGAATTATCTAAGGTTAGCTAATAGGGCTCTATTGTGTAACAGTGCTAATAACCAGTGTATTAATTTAATTCATTGGAAGCCATAAGCCCACTTTGGAAACCAAGAGGTTAATTCCAGAACGCTAATAACCTCCTATTTGTGTTGAGAATTTTTACGATATAACAATAATAATTAATGTTTTAGCTACACTTTAGTATACATCAATAGGAGCGTTTAGGCCATTGGTAATTGGTATAATAATATAATCTATGATATAATATTATTATTGTTGCTCGTTGACTAGAGAGCAGGATCTTACGAAACGAAGCTATAAATTGTGAGTATGACAGAGCGGACACGGTGCGTATTCTGCAATAATTTTATAGTTGAAGTCAGTCACTAGTATTCCTCTATAGGTTTAATTTGTTTGTATATGAAAATAATATTTGGATTGGATTGGATACCAGTAGGCACTAATAGTAATAGGATGCTAGCTATAATATTATTATAGTAGTAGGCAATGGAGTCGGCAACATTATGAGATGAGTGAAACCATTAGGCAAGCATTTATAGGAGTCCCTTTGAGCTGGCTGCCTTTCATTTTTAACGGGTCATTAATTAGAAGGACATTAACTACAGTTTTCGGACACGGATCCAAAGTTGGTGAATGAGTAATTCAATTTCTCGGCTGGCTGAGTTTGAAAACGACAACATTATGAACGTTATAGGCGAGTAGAGGTTGTGTTTGTTGTGTGGATGTGGATTACACATAGATAGGTAGAATAGGAATAACAGAGCGTAGCTCCAGCCATGTAATGAAAGACTTGTCTCATATTCTATCTCCTGCGTCAATTTTTTCATATGTGCACTGCACACACAAAGTCGACGAACCTCTCAATTTTCCTTCATGATTACTATCATTTACTTAAATGTGATTTCCTGTTGCTCTGCTCCTCCTAGACCTCACGTATCCCATCAGTCGCCCCACAATACTCAATAGTTACACTACACACACAGCCAGAAGCCATTATTGAGACTTGATTCTAAAGAATTGATGAGCCACAGCTAATAACTCCATGCTCTCTCCACTGTCATTACTACAGCACACCAACAAATTGTATTAAAATTATTCTCTCCATAATCATTCACCGCAAAAGCCGAACTCTGCTCCTCGCACTGACCCCTTCTTCTTGTGTCTTACATATTTACTATTTACTATCACTTCCATCGACGAAGCACACCTTTGCACACCACCATCTACTACTACGCACTCATTCTGAGTTATTTACCTCCATCAAGCAAGACTTGACGCCTACAGATAGTCAAAGAAAGGACAAAAAGATATGGGAAGACAAGGAGAGCAGGCTACACGAGTATTTACTTACTTGCTATTTACATGCATCTTCTTCCATTATCCTATACACTCTTATTATTTCAATCCATAACAGAATGGGAGTCTTGCGTGTATAATCAACGGAATTGTGGGCATTGCTCAACGGTAGTAATGTCTACTATTACATTTTATTATTATCTGGCAGCCAATACCTATACCTCCTTAACTCCATACAATCTTTTACCAACTTAAACAACTATCAAAGTGGACAATTTCTGGTGCCCCTCACGTCTCACATTTTTTCTTTCTTTCATTTCTATGCAGTTTAGTTGCTCAATAGCAATTACATTATGGGGATGCAATAGATTGAGCCAAAGCAAGGCAAGTTGAGTAATAAATAAGTAGCAGCTACCTTCGTTCCTTTCTTAGTCAGCTCAAATAAACTAAATATTTGATTAGGCATACATTACCAGATGCGTACATATAATACTCAAGTAAAAGTACACTCACAGAAGTAGTAGATGCATCTTCTGCCTGCCTTGACTCCTACTTGTTAACAGCACAGGCCAATCTCAACACCTACGCTCACACTTCAACTAAATCTGATTATCTTCTCGAAATCTAAGCTAGAAATCTTATCATCCCTCCATTGATGCAATCTTCTATGCTGATTTATTCAGTTTCTGCAATCGGAGGATTATTTAGGAGCTCTAATAGTAAATAATACCAAAATCTAATGCACAATGCCGTTTTGTCTCTTCATCCTATTTGGGCAAAGGCGAAATAATAGAGATAGCTAGACTACTTTTGGATTTTTCTCTTCCCATATGCAAGAAATAAATTTCAAAGCAATGTCGCACAAGATGCAACGTCCAATTATTATACTTGGACTTCTAATGATCCTTCACATCCTTCTTCTGGTTTGATCACTATTATTTATTATTTTCTTTGACTCCTACCTTTTCCTATTTAACGTATCACCACTTCTTTCTCACAGTGTCTGTAGATACTTATATTAGTTATATTATATGAATGCCTATATGAATTGTCAAGGAGAGTGTACTTGTTGCTTGCAATCCTTCATGAATCCGACCAAACACAATTTATTTTAACTTCAACTTCCTTTCATTTCTCTATGCTCATCTTCTCTGTCATTACACTCCATTTATTATTGTTCAAATTACAAAATGCTTAGTACATGTAATTTATTTCAATGCAAGTTGAATTTAACATTTTATTGCAGTCTAATGCTGCAATCCTTGTAATTAATGTATGTGCTTTGTGCTTATTTTCATAGTCTTCTGTGCTACTATGCCTAGGTATGTTATCATTTGCAACCTACGACTTAATCCTATTTTTTGCTTTAAGGTTTATATTATTTGGATGATAATGATAGGATCCTAAAACGCTCCTTCCGTTTGCCATTGCCACCCAGTTTCTTATTCTGCCTTTCAGACAGCTACGACTATTATATCAATTCTTTTGGACGAAGGATGAGAAGAAGGCAAGGCAGCTCTCCTTTTAAGACACTCCTGTCTGTATAAACGATGAGTCTCAACGGGAATCATTGGTCATGGTTTTTACAACAAATACTAATGCGTATACACAATTTTGCATACAATGATTTATTCACAAGAAACATTTTTAAGTCCTGTACACCTAAGCGACAATTCCTTCATTTTGCTTAAAAGCATTTAAATTTTTATTTCAACTACTACATTCATAATTAAAATCAGGCCTGTCTCAGTATTTACTATTAGTTGAATGCATTGTAAAAAAGTAAAAATGAAATCAATTTGAAAAATAAAATGTAATTTCGAAATGCTTGCAAGATTGACTTTCAGTTGCTGAATAAATGATTAATCAAACAATAAATTTCTAATAATATATATTATTATTATGCGACCCGTTTTATTTAACTTATAGATACATTACCACAGACGTAGGTCTCTATTAACGGTAAGTAGATGACGTAAAGCCGCCTCCCTCTATACAAACAATTCTAACAACTTGTTTTTGACAATAAAATTATGAATGAAACAATTGACACTTTGGAAGCTGAGGAAGACTGGAGACAGTTTTACCTAAAGATATGCCAAAGGATGAAATTTATCTCCGGCTGAACATTAAATACAAAGGAGTGACTCTGGAGCTCCACATCGTGTGCTTTCTTTTACTTTACTTTGACTGCGTCTTCTTTGACTTGACTTTGACTGCCCTGCAGAACACAGAGCAAAGGATAAATCTACCCTCTTGAAATGAGATGTGAATGCAAAATGAAGGGATTGTTTGGAAAGACTTACCAAAGATCTGTGAAGATTTTAACTTAAAGTGATTTAAATACGCAGATTGCGTGGGTTGAATTTTTGATCAGATCCAAAAGCTGGAAGCCAAGTTAAGTCAAGAAGTGCACATCAAGTCAAGTGCAAAGACAGTAGAAACAAAAGTCACTTCTTACGAGCACTACGATCCGCATTGAGACAATGTGCACGAAATATTATTTATAGCATTTCCACCGGAAATGTTACACTTGTAACTGTACATATGATATTCACATTCACGTGTGCAAACATGATACTATACATTAAATTAAAGAAACCTGATATATTTAATTTTTTTATTTATACGACGTGGTATCCTCATTTGAGGGGGATGGTATCGATACCAGTATTTTTTCTTGCTTCGTGTAAGTATACTATCTGCTAATAATTTTTGTATTTCTAAACTCTAAAAATTCCTATGAAATTAGTTAACTATTATATGTTATTCTATTGTCGACCTTAACGATGATGATGAAAGTGAATACCTAGCTAAATTAAATAATGATGTTTACGTGCCAGGGGAAAGAGCTACGACTCTTTGACTGTATTTTCATAAGGGCATATGCTAATTTTATTAACTTACACGTTTCAGATAGAGGCTCATTTTTTATCAGGGAGGGACTAGGAACCTGTTTAACATTAACGTATATTATATACTACTAGGGATATCCTTATAAAACAAACCATGACTCTTTGAAGATCCAATTTATTGATAGAATATCATAATTATGAGGACAAACATAATTGGAATGTGTAACTATTAATAATAATTGTAATTTATAAAGCTCATAAATAAAAACGTTAAAAACAATATTATTATGATGCTATTTCCATTTATTTTATTGTATATTATAGCATGCTTAAATTTTAATTCGGGAGTGAAATGCAATCGTAATGAAATAGCGAGCACATTGAATGTGATTTTGAAGTCAAATTCATGGGTCACCACTCAGACTCACCACTCACCACACCACAGAGAACCCATTCACTACGTTACTGAAGTATGCATGCACTTTAGTTTCTTCTGAGGAATATTACGTACACATTTTTCTTGATACAAATATTGGAAAATACGCAATTTCGATACAAGGTTTATTCTACCTGAAACATTAGTGTGTGAAAAGATAAATTGTCAATTTTAACTTACGTAATGAATTGCACTGCATCACTTGTGTTATATAATTTTGTTACTGATTCGTTGCATGGAATATCCGTCAATGAATTTGTTAGCTTTTAATTCTCCTTCATGAAAGAATCAATTGCATATTACACAGCTTTTCTTTTCAGTATATTATCGCAGTTTTAGGAATCTATAAAAGTGTTAGGTTATGTAACCAGGAGAAAGCGTCGCTGCTTGCACCGTTCATCCTTCATCCCATTTAATTTAGACTCACGGTGAACAGACCCCGTTAATTCATTAAATATACATGCTACATACTTCACGATCACGACTTCACTTCACGAGTCCTTCATACGCGCTATTCTAGTTATCGCCAGTTTTTGAAGTACATACAAACAAATCTCTCTTTGTTTGCTTATGTTAACAGCTACTGTTTGTTTACTCTGTTTTGAGGTGTCAATGTATAATTTCCGTAATCGCCAGTCTTTGATCTACTAATGGAAAAGTTACAAGTTTTAAACATCCTACTAGCTGAAAATGGGTAAAGGAAAAGCTTTTTGGGATAAGCTCTCATGGGACAATAAATGAAATGAAACGTTTATTTTCGACTATTCCTAAGAATTTGTCATACCTAATTATGAAACTATTTATTGAATTTGGCATCCGACATGACATGGCATAGATATATTTATATTATTTTAAAATTTAAAGTACACAGTTAGATAAATAAAAATTCAGATAAGAATAATGTAAAATTATAGTATGTATAGTATTTAAAATTACACGTTATGCAGTAAAAGTAGAAATAACAGAGGAAACGATTTGCCAATTTAAAAGTCAACTACTGTAACTGTTCAATTATTACAGGGGATGCCATAGGCAAAGCCAAGTATAAGTAAGGCATCATCGCCATCATCGACGAATGTAAGTATAAGAATAAGGGTGGTGACGGTGACTGTTATTATTTGTACATGTATCAATTGTATACGAAAATTGCCATGAATTCATATCGCAGTCAAATTGACTGCGATATGAATTCATGGAAATTTTGACTGAGTCAATGCTACGTTGACGAAGCACAAAAGTGTGAGACAAATAGGAATATTTTCTATTTAGAATTGAAATAGGAGTTTGAAACCAGTCAATAACCGATTTAGTTTGTAGGGAAACAACTGTTCGGAACTGTCCTTGTCATTCGTGATAGTGAGGAATCCCCTTCCCCATTACTCTTTCCAACCGAAGCTGAATAGACTCTCTTGCTAAATTGATTATCTTGCCAATATCACCAAAAATATTAGTCACAATTTTGATAACACAATTTGTCTCCCCAGAAATCTCATCAGCTTCTATCCTGGCCCAGTTATGTAGCAACAACTACCTAGGTGCTTTGGAAGCAAACACGTAGGACGTATGGTTTATCCATAAGTGCCGTGTTCTATTATATCGGATGTCAAATTCTGACTAGAGTGACTCTTAACTTTGCTGTCAGTAGCAACCAATTAGGGCTAATCAAGTCATGTACAGGGTGAACCATTTCAAACACAATAGCGATACAAGTACTATATATTCTACCTAAGTTTATTATTGCTACTCGGCTTAGCCAAACCTGTCATTTGCGAATTTGGTTGTAAGCTTTTTCCCAGAAGCCTTTCAATTTCAATAGTAAAATTAATTTCTTTGGATTCCTTATGAAATTATGTGTCAGAAAATTATTTCCCAATTGACCATAAATTGAAGTATTTACTCTCAGAAACACAAAAATCTTTATGGCGATTTTGAATCTATTTGAATTTCTGTACCTGCAACAATCAAAATATCATTTATAATTGAAATTGTCATTTTTAGGTTCTATGAATTGGCATGAACACGAACAGTGAACAGTAGAACAGTCACCTTTTTGAATCTTGAATTGTCTCATTGTCTGCTGAATGTCAATCACTACTCCCCTATTGATGAGGATATATTATAGTATCAACATGCACCATCTACCGGGTAGTAGCAAAGAAAATTGAATCAAAGATTGACCATGGAACTTTCTTTTCTTTTAAACCGAAACCGTTACTTGGCATATCCTATAACAAAGCAGCCTATGCATGCAATATGCATGTAACATGAAATTTATAATAATATTCAGAATTTAAAGGCGCCTGGACTGCCTGCTCCCGTGGAAAAAAATTCGGTGTAACATTTTACATAATATGTGCAGTTGTCTCTTAGACTTCATGAATGTTATTGACAGCCAGCTTGTCTTTGACATTGTGATCCTAAGCCAGGGATGTCCGAATTAATCTGTAGAATAAGATTGCCATGTTGCATGAAAGTATTGAATAAATTCAACCACGTAGGATGTATTATTAAAAACAATTATGAAATAAATTTTATTTCTGAAAAACATCAAGTGTGTATAAAAGTACACTCTACTTTGTAGTACAAATACACACTTAAATAATTTGTCAATGTCTTATTTTCATGCGAAACATTTTATTTAGGAATCCGACCGCACTTAGAAAATTATTACACAAATTATACATAATTTTAGCAAGAGTTAAACCGTATTAGCAGACTCAAATATCATATTTTTTATATTTCGACCGATATATCTCAAGGAATATAGGAATACATATACTAAGTACTTCAACCAGTTAAAATTGTCATAGCAAGATATTAATTCTTGAAATGTCCCATTATTTGCCAAAAGACTCAAAGAATCCATGATAGACTATAATGGACCAAAATACAACAATTTTTAATGATCGACTCAATACACGGGCTTATCTCAATACTATAATCCATGATGTACATAAATCTTGAATTCCAAAAAATACTAATACAAAACTCTGGTAAGTATATGCTACTAATACAATTCAATCTAGCAGAGTTAACATTTTTAAAGCAGCTTTTACCAGTATATAGTGACATTAATTTAGTAGTATGTATTTATTGCGAACATTACCTAACCTATTTACCTTATTGCCAAAAATGATAATTACTGGATACGTAGTGCATACTACAATATGCATCTAAAGTGTTACGTTTACACTTCACCACTTTATCACTAGTGTAAGCCAACGTGGTAATTTCTACACCATTTGTCATAGTCACTCCTTTTTAATCATCACTAAAAAGGAAATAAATGCTGGAAGGATTGAATCCACTTAAATAATAAAAGCGCAGCATTGGAAGTTATTTTCATTGTAATTTTTCTTATTGCATATATGAAAACACAACAAAGCAATGAATATATATCGTACTACGAGGAAAATACAATAATAACATCATTTCATATTTACATAATCACAATACTCTGTACTACTTGGTACTGAAAGTTAGTTATTTGTAATCTGAAACTTGGAGTAAATACTAAGTACATTATTTTTGACATAGGTTTATTACAATAAACAATGATATTAATTGAAATGATAAGAACTGGAACTAAAAGCTAGTATGTAAGGAATCAAAATGACATAATATTGAGAAATTAGAACATAATAAAGTTTAAACATAATACGATTTGGTAAATAGCTCAAGCCATTTAGTTAACAAGTTGACCAATATCAACAGGCGTAGAAGAGCCGTTTCATCACTAGCCCTCTTTAAAACCTGTAGATTTATACAATATTATCATTAATTTTCCCTTAATACCAGACACGACATTTGGCTTCCACAGTCATCAGCTATTTCATATAAAAATAGTAGGTATATAAAATTATAACAATTTCAGTGGCTCAAAACCCACAAAGGCAAGCCATTAATTATGTCGGAAATTACAGCAAATAAGCAGTTGTAAAAAAGCTTAGTAGGTACCTACTTCACTTGCTATTCAGTATTGGTACGATTTCAAAGTTTGATTTATCGTATAATTACGGAATACCACTGTACCCAAATAAAATGGCGATTTTTACGGTTGTCAGATAGAGTCTCTGTTTATAAGCCAATTGTGGAACGTTAAGTAGCAAAAATGGTTGGCATAAGCAGCAAAGCGAACTAGACACACAATACGCACAAGCTAAATTTTATCGCATCCTTATTTTGTGTTAGGTATTTTACCTTTTCATCAACTGTGATAGTTGTCTGATTGCTAGGTTATATCATAATAATATTATTCATGATATGATGAATTAGCTAAATTTTGCATGCAAATATAACTAAGTATAATTCTAAAAAGGCGTAAATAGGGAAATAGTATAAAATATTATTTTGTGCGATTAGTTATTATTCGACAATAATACGCGATATAGTTATATGCCTTCAGGTCTGCAGTAAGTTAATTTATCAATGACTACTGTAAAGTATACATTGAACTATGCGTCTCCAAGTTTTTTTATTGCATTTTACACTTGTGTTTGTAGATTTGCTATAGCAAACCTTCTGAAAGAAATGTTTAGGACCTTGCATTCCAAAATGCGTTTATCGCTGCGTTAAGCAAATGAGGCAAAGTTTGGTCATACACCTTACCATGTATTATCGAAAAAGTATTAATAAAGCAATGTCTTCAGCATTGCTATTTGCCATTAAGAAAATGAACCTTAATTTTCAGCCTTAGTAAGTAAATAGTGATGGGTCAAAATGTCTTTTGGTTGCGCAAGGTCATTGAAGACCTAACCTAGCTTAAATTATATACCTTCCAAAGCAGATGGCTTATTATTGCTCTCTACATAACCCTGGATTCCTATAATAACATATTTTGATTTTGAAGTCATTACGCCCTTACAGTCAGTTAAATTGTATCGTCAGTATTTTCAGTTAGTAGATAGTAGACATGTAGGCGTATTTTACAAGTAAAAGTCACTTAACCTCCGTCTTCGGTTGGAACGATGAGCGACGTCAGCCGACGGATAACCTGAAAATAAATAAAAAGTAATTAAAATCATTTGGACAGCAAATGTCAATAAGTAAGTCAAAGATTTTTGCGGTATATGGGGTACACACCTTTTGTTTTGCAATTGATCTTAAGATGAAATCCGGAGTTTGAACACCTATTGTAAAAAATATAAAATAACAGCAACTGCGGTACAGAATTAATGAACGTTTCATGAATTCGTAAATAACTTACGAGGACATGGCTTGTTGGCGTCAAACACCATCGAAAGCATTCTGAAATCTTCCACGCAGCTCAGGATAATGTAGCGGCGGGGGGCTTTCAGGGCCAGTTCCTTGGCAAATTTTAACGATGTTTGTTTACTATCAATACAACCTCCAGCACATTCTATCAAATCCTCTAATCCAGTCAGCTTGAGACCAGGTGTGATGAAAAACTTAATTCCCTAAATAGCAAATATAATTGTATTAGTATTTTCCTCGTCCATAAAGATGTTTTTCATTGATGTTTTAGTAAAATACGCAATTCATTTTTAGCCTAAGAATTTTTTTGCATAGCTTTCAAATTCGAATAAGTAAAAAAAACCGAAACTTACGCTTAGTAGCAAATGTCTGTTTGGCTTTGGTAATATATCCGCAAATTTGGTATTGAAATCCTTTTCAAATGTAGGATCTTCAACTGCATATTCCTTGGGGTCTAATACCCGTCCAGCATCACAACAAGCTATAATCCAGTTATAATCAACAATAACATCCACGTGGGACAAACAGGAAAACAATTTTGGTGTCCGCATTCCAAGTCTTAAAACCAAAACATTTGCATGCTTTGCATCCTCCGTAAAACGAGCGCCCGGAAGCTTTTCCATTATTCTTCGTATCTGCACGAGTCATGAATATTAATAAAACTTATGGCACAAATATAAAATAGGGACTAACTTTTGACTAAATACTTAATTAAGTACACACCTCTGTCCTAGCTTGGATTGTGTATCCAGTGCATGTTACTGAGACATGGTGCTTCTTAAGTCCCTCTGTCAATGGCGAATCATCGTCAAGAACATTCTTTAGAATAAGTGGCGGTGTTGGCGGCAAATCGTTTTCAGTTGTTTTTGGCTTTTTGGCTACAGTTGTGTCATCAGACGACTCAATACTTCGTTTTCTGTTCTTAAACTTTTCGAAAATGTCATTGCTCACACGCACCGGAGTTTTCCATGCAGCTGGTAAATACACAATTTAAAAATTGGGTTAACTTTAATTAACTTAGAAATCTAAATAATAATCGGAATAAATATGGCATATAAATAATAAATATATGGTATAATATGCATAAATAGCTACCCATAAGATGAGGAACCATTGCAACGTCGAACCGAAAAGTCTGGTCAAGGTTGAAGTGTTGATATTTTGGGCTATGTATCATTTGCATACATGTAGTGTGACCAAAGAGTACTTCGTTTAGGAACTGGATATTGACGACTGGCTTTCGATATTCACGAGCTTTCTGGTACAAAATCGAGTCAACCCTAAATAGAAAGACACATTGTTATTTCTAAAGTCATCGAGTACATCAAATAATTGATTTGCATAAGTAGGAATTAGTGTTACTTGTTGGCTAATAATATTTGTATGTTTCTGGCGAAAAAGGGAGCACAGTCTGCACCAGCTGCAATACACATTTTCTTGGCACGTTTACGATCTTCACCGGTGAATCCAGTCAAACAAAAGAGTTGCCCTTTCAATGGTTGATCGTTTCTATTAAATATTAAATAAATCATAATAACAATGTTAATGGCATATCTAGTAAGAAAGTTTCAGGCTGAATGGATTACTACTGTCATATGCTTACCTAGAATAGGCCACCGGTATATGTAAAGCGTAGAAAGGAGGTGACATGACTTTTCTCACGCATACATCATTGAGCCAATTAAGAGTGACCAGTCTTTTACCCTCACGAATGGATTGTTGAAATTCGGGAAATCTTTGCGTTTCACTTAAAACATGGGTAACACGCGGCCCATATTCATTCTCAACCTCTCCCCCATACTTCATCACAGCCAATTCCCAGCCTTCATAGTCTAAGCTTTCTGCCCTCCAAAACACACAGCCCAATAAGAATCCATCGGGAGGAACTGTCAAAGAACATTTAACGGGTTTAAAATGAAACATCCTTAAAAAATAATAGAATAATAAAATAATAGAATAAAAAAAATAATGGTAGCTCACGTTTGATGCTGGGGTCATGCCCGTAGTACTGATGCTGAGTTCGGACTGGACTTCCTGTGAGAGGAGATGAAGGCTGCTGCGTGGCAGGAACTCTGCCGACAGCCACGTTGCTGACCTGCACCGTTTTATTCCCATTGGCCAAGTTGGACAAAGTTCTTCTTTGAATGACGATGTTGTGTTGTGCGGTAGGAGAAGTGACTTGAGGAGAAATGCTTGGTTGTGCCTGTGGTGGTGCTGGAGGTGGAGGCGGGCACATTGTTTGAGATCCCACAACCGTCGTAGTTGGCGTATTTATGGTGGCCACAGGTTCCGGACCATTGGCACCTTGTAGACGATTGCTCAGAAGATTAGCAAGAGCAGTTTTCGTTTTTGAATGGACAACCTGGACCTAAAATTTAAAAAATTATTTTTAAAATACCAATGGACTATTCGCAATATCCGTAATCAATGTCGGCATTAAAATACAAAATTCGAAGAAATAATTAATATCAAAATTATTCAGAGATGGTAATTAGCTTACATTCCATTGCGGAGAAGGATGTTGTTGCTGTTGTTGTTGCTGCTGCTGCTGTGGTGATTGCGAAGGCGACGGTGGTGTTTGCTGTTGCTGTTGTTGCTGTTGATTCTCAGGTGTAGGAAGACGATGATGTTGAATCTGAACCTGAGTGGATTGGTTAGGGCTTCCCATTCTCTGAGGCTGTCCAGTAGGAGTAGCCACCCATTGTGATGTTGGCGTAGATGTCGTTTGTTGATGAGTTTGCAAAATTGCAATCTTTTGTTGTGGCTGAGCAGAGCCTGGAGGTCCTTGTTGGAGAATGATTTGCTGTTGAGGTAGCCGCGTAGGCTGCTGTCCTTGATGAACGAGAATGTGACGAACGTTAATTCTCTGTTGTTGTTGTTGAGGATGTTGTGCAACTTGAGGCGTAAAAATCTGCTGCGTCCGAACCACACCGCTTCCTTGTTGTTGTTGCTGCGTGACAATCATCTGAGCTTGAGGACGAGTGCCTAATTGTTGAACTTGAGACGGAGGAATAAACTTCAGTTGTGTTTGTTGGGACATCGGTTGCCCTAACACTTTCTGTTGATTTCCCTGGCCAATTATTTGATGATTTTGCACCAAGACAGATTGCCCGGAATTTAATATGGGCGTATTGATCTGCTGGACATTCGGATTCGTCTGGACAATGAGCTGTTGCTGCTGCAATTGAAGTGACTGAGTTTGTTGCGTGCTCGTATTCATTTGCTGTGACGATAACGTCGAGTTTTGATTGATGATCTGGTGACTTTGTGAGACAACGTGCTGTCCTTGTCCACTAATTACCTGTTGAGTTTGTACAGTTGATTGTTGCGGGGATTGGACCACGATTGTTTGATTTTGACTATTTATGATCTGCTGCTGCCCTCCTAGCACAGTATGTTGTTGACCTGCGTTGGTGCCTTGCTGGGGAACGCCCACTTGGGATATAATTGTTGCCTTCTGCTGTTGAGGCTGTTGCATGGCTCCATGTTGATTTAATTGTTGCTGTCTGAGCATCATCTCTCTTCTCAGATGTTCCTCTCGATTCCGTTGAGCTAATTTCTGGATGAGCAACGTCCGCTGACTCTGGTCCATCTGTGCCCATTGCTGTTTAATCTGAGGATCCATTTGAATCTGTCGAATTATTTCTAACTGCTGTTGCGGAGTCCACTGGTGTTGTTGGACAGTGGTTAGTCTAGGAGGCCCAGTGGCTTGGAACTGAACTTTTTGAACACCAATCGGCTGACCATTTGGCCCAGTTTGAATGGTCGTTGTTTGTTGGCCCATTTGTTGATTTGGCACATTGTTTGACTGACCAAACTTTTGATACTGTTGACCTTGTTGCATCACCACATTGTACTGAGATCCCTGCTGGCCCGTAAATCCTTGTTGTTGCACTGATATCTGTCCCGAGTTTTGAGGGATCTGCTTTTGCTGTCCTTGCTGCAACTGCACTGGGATTTGATTAGGAAGAGAATTGTTTATATGCTGAATGTTTAAAGTGTGAGTCTGCTGCTGCAAATGAACTTGCTGTTGTTGTGGGATGTTTATCTGAGTCTGAGATACTTGTTGTTGTCCCATGATTTGGTTCCCAGAGCCTTGCTGTTGAGATATGTTCATTTGGTTCTGATTTTGTTGATGCTGAAGTGCTTGAATCAGTTGACCCGGTTTCACCGATGACATTGACACGTGGATCTGTTGGGGATTCTGCTGTCTCAGTGCATTTTGCTGATGTATGGACACGTTGATATTTTGCCCGCCCGATGATTGCTGAAGTAACTGCTGCATCTGCTGGGACATTTGCTGTCCTTGTATCGTTTTCCCTTGGAAATTATTCATTTGGCTAACTTGACTGACCATAACTTGACCGCGATTAGGCTGCTGGGCCATATGAAACTGACCGTGCTGGTGAGATTGTTGTAACGGGATTTGGTGTTGGGACAAATGCTGACCCTGAGCAGGCTGTTGCTGTTGTGACGAGTGTATTTGCTGCAGTTGCTGAGAGTTCTGAAGAATCTGCTGTTGTTGTTGAGGAGATTGGAGCATCTGGTGCTGCTGCGATGATTGAATTAATTGACCCTGTTGTTGCTGTTGTGAGGACTGCAGAATTAACTGCTGTGAAGGCGCCGATATTAATTGTTGCGAAATCTGAGATGAATGCATGAGTTGTTGTTGTTGTGTTGTTTGAATCATCTGCTGAGACTGCGACGTCTGAATTAACTGCTGTTGAGCCTGAGAAGTCTGGATCAGTTGCTGTTGCACCTGGGAGCCCTGCATGAACTGTTGAGGCTGCGGACTTTGCATCAGCCGTTGTTGTTGCTGCGGCTGCGAGCCCTGCATTAACTGCTGCTGTTGAGACGGAGGACCCTGCATTAACTGCTGTTGAGGCTGCGGACTCTGCATCAATTGTCGTTGTTGTGGCTGTTGAGGGCTTGGCATCAACTGCTGCTGTGGCGGCTGAGGGCTTTGCATCAACTGCTGTGATTGTTGTGGGCTTTGCATCAGCTGTTGGGATTGCTGAGGACTTTGCATCATTTGTTGTTGTGATTGCTGGGGGCTCTGCATTAATTGTTGCTGCGATTGCTGAGGGCTTTGCATCAGCTGCTGTTGCTGCGTCTGCTGTGAGCTTTGCATTAATTGCTGTTGCGACTGCTGAGACGTTTGTATCAACTGCTGTTGTGTTGATTGAGGACTCTGCATCATCTGCTGATTCGTTGGTTGGGGGCTCTGCATTAATTGTTGTCGTTGAGGCTGCGGACTCTGCATCAATTGTTGTCGTTGAGGCTGAGGACTCTGCATAATTTGGGGCTGCTGCTGACTACCCTGCATCAGTTGTGATGGCTGTTGAGTATTCTGCATCAGTTGTGGCTGTTGCTGAGTATTCTGCATCAATTGCTGCTGTTGAGGATTCTGCATCAACTGCTGCTGGTTCTGCATCAGCTGCTGTTGTTGTTGGCCACTCTGCATTAATTGTTGAGCCTGTGAATTCTGAATAAGTTGTTGCTGTTGAGACTGAGAGCCTTGCATCAGTTGCTGTTGAGCCTGAGAGACCTGAATTAATTGTTGAGGCTGTGTATTCTGCATCAACTGCTGATTCTGCGATCCTTGGATTAAATGCTGTTGTTGTGAGCCCTGTAGCAATTGCTGTTGAGAATTTTGCATAAGTTGCGGTTTCGAGCCATGAATCAGCTGTTGTTGTTGCTGGGGTTGTGATCCCTGCATTAATTTTTGCTGTTGCTGCGCCTGAGATGTTTGTATTAACTGCGGCTGGGATGTTTGTATTAACTGCGACTGTTGCTGTGATTGTAATTGTTGTTGCTTAGCCTGAATTGCTTGCATTAGCTGCTGCTGGGCTGCTGATGGCTGAAGAAGTTGTCCTTGAGATGTTTGAATAATTTGATGTTGTTGAACTTGTGACTGATTCAGTTGCTGTTGGCTCTGAGTTGTCTGTGGCAATTGTTGCTGCTGAGCTGGTACTGGTTGCTGCTGCATACTTTTCTGAGGTTGAGCCTGGGAAGACTGAATTAACTGGATATGCTGTTGGCCCATTGGTGACTGAGAAGACTGCAAGAGTTGCTGTTGATGTTGAAGTTGCTGCTGCTGAAATTGCTGCTGTATGTGTTGTTGCTGCAACTGCTTCTGTTGGATATCCGACTGCATTTGTTGTTGATTGTTACCAGCTTTTGACTGAGTGTTCTGCAGCAACAATTGAGTCTGCAAAATATTTTGCGAATGAACCGGAACAACTGGACGGACCATCACAGCACTCCCAGCAACTGTTTTGATGGTGGTGGAAATTGGAGTAGCTTGCTTAGGCTGGGGAGGCCGAATTTGAAGCGTGTTGACATTAACATTGACCGTGAATTGATCAGACTGTGGTTCTTGATTATCGGGATTTGATGAGGCTACTGTTGTTTGTACTGGAGGCCCAACATTGCTTTTGGTGGCTTTTGGTTCAGTCAGCAATGTTGGGTCATAAATTAACTCATCGACTATCTGATCCCGCTTAATACAATCAGTCACCCAGTCACAAGTTACTATTTTCAGACCTTTTTCCTTGGCTTGATGATATTTGTTGCCAGACGTTTTGTTTATAATAAGATGAGTACATCGATTAGTCAGATGTTTGGAAAAAGATCCTCCATAGTAAGTCAAACTAGCCCAGATGATTTTTAAATCCTCTCCAACGATGCCAGATGTTGTGGCCGTGACTTTACTGAAAAGTTGGTTAGTTTCCCCTTTAAAGCCATCCGTTCTGCAAAAAAATACAAAATTAATTACGGAGATTGTTCAGAAATGTCAAATGAAAATAAAAGGCAGGCCTCCGAACAACAAATAAACAATAATTACGGAAGAGTTTTCCCCAATAAAGCAGAATAGGCTATCCATCGTGGAGACACGATCGGGAGTTCGAATATATCCTTAGCTTCTTCCACTTTGTTTTCGTCAGCATCCGACCCGGCAATGAAATGTGAAACAAGAACCCCAGAGTAGGTTCTTACCTTAGCACCCCCACTCTCGAAAAGCTTTATCAACTATACATAAAAAACAGTAACTTTTAAAACTGTATACACTTAAAGCAGTGCAAATGCAAATCCATCATCCGTTCATAAATACTGACAGCGATTCATTACCCAAAGAGTGGAGAGTTAGAGGACAACATTGAACATTAAATATAACATTTAATAAAGACATTGAAATATGTGCACGTTCCAAGCACCAAAGAACATTTAGAATTATGACACAGATGTAGACAAGTACCTACTTTTAGTAAGACTTGCAATTAACCTACGACGACGACGACCAACACAAGGTTTTTAACATGGCAAAAACACAATAAAATGTTACATGACATGGCACAGCCAACAAATGACGGGAAATCAAAAATAAAATACATCAATTAAAAAATACGAAGAATTTGCATACTACCATTGACCATCTGATGTCTTATGTTTGAATTACAAATTAATTACAGAGTAACTTATGACTTATGGGTTACCTTTTGATCAACTGTGCCGGAAACACAGATACCAACATCTGCAAACGTATTTGACTCTAGCTTGATATCTTCCAAATTAAACGGTAACGAATCCATGTTAACTGAACAAAATTAAAATGTTTATCACTCAAAATTCTCTCAGTATAAAACATTTGAAGATCTTGACCAACAATTCAACAAATATCTGAATATACAATACAATTCATAGCATTGTTATAGCGATCAGCGGGAAGTGTCTATCTCCTTTTCCTCAACTATTTTCTATTTTACTGCAGTCACCGAATGGAATAATAATAATACAAGACGTGACAACGTGACCACCACTCACTGAAATTGTAGACTGAGAGAAATAAAACTACCTACTCACATACAGACAGAACAGTTGACTTGACAGTACACAAGCAATAGACGAGTCGTCGACTAACAAATGAAGAAAGTAATATTTTTTAACAATGACCATTGTTGTTTATTGTAGAAGATAGTTAGTTATTGCCACTACTACTACCAATAATTCCCAGTCATTTCATTTGACTGCCGCCTTCACCTGATTGCACCCGGCAAAACTTAATTCGTCTATCAGCTTTTAGCGCTACATCTTTGAACATAGAAAATCCAAAATACGCGTACATGTACTTACACACACACGATGATGAGGATGACACGACTCAAGACATACGGCAACAAATCTTAGTAATTCACTGTGCGTCTTCAGATTACATCATCACTCATCAGTCAGCATCACACATTCATACAACAACTATCTGCATATCTACACTCTTCTGCATCTTCACATAATATTGTCACAGCAACACACCAAAAAGAGATCTTTGAGACTCTGGGTACTGCCTATCTATACTAAAACTGCTCAATTTCATGTAAATCCAACTTCTTACACATAATTATATAAGCAGTTGAAATGAAAAAATAAAATAATGCTTCTAAAAATTGCTTGTATGTGCATTTTTTAAGGATGGCTTAATAGAAAGTACATATGTAATCGGAAAATCTGCAAACAAAATGGCATTGCTAACATTTCGGAAAGATGAATTTAGAGGATGTAGTTGCATTTTTAAGTACCAGTAGGTATGTTGAATCAGAGAAAATCAAAATACTTAAGTACCTATGCGTTTTTACTACCCGCCAATAGCTCATATGTATAATAGAAATCCCATCTTGCCATTTCATTTATTATAAACAGGGAGCGGATAGGTAGGACCTAAAAACGGTCAAAATAGGTAGGCAAATAGGACCTAAATTTTGCCAAAATAGGTACGAAAATAGGACCTA
>JABASI010002476.1:0-19585 GCA_019776505.1 Tomocerus nigrus
ACATTTATAATTACAGTTCATTAGTTTGGTCGTTTTGTTTCAGAGAATGACCACTAATCACTAAACTGTCCTATATGGAAATATGACTACAGTCCCAAAAGCACTCTAGAACCTAATTTAACAAAACTGAAAAGAGACATTTTACACTAAGAAGGGTCCTACTGTTATATATCAGAAGAAAATGAAACATACATGCTACAAACAATTACGTTGCATCTAATTTCTCACTATTTATTTAGAATGCCCATATTATACAATATAATATACAGATGATATACTCACTCATACTCACCACAGAAAGCATAATTAGTTTAGTGTAACAACCGTACACCTACGACTTAACTACTCCTAATCTACTATAAAGTACTAAACTCAGCACATTTCGAAATATGTTAAATGAAACTAGTCAGAGTCAGAATCTTCGAGTATAAAAGTGAAATGATCAGGTATATATGTAGTTGATTAGGTAGGTACTCAACCGAATTGCGATTAGTAATTACTGTTAATTGCCGTCGTCTCTTTTATTAAAAATAGCAAGTAATCACACCTACCTATAGGATGAAAAACGACTTATGTGTCAATGTCAACGTGTTGTATGTAAACTGTTAAAACAAAGTAACTTTTGCGTGTACATCAAAATTAACGAAACTAATTTACGTACATAATAGACTTATTAAATAAATTGCATGTGTATAATTTACGAATTACCTGGGTGCGTTTGTGCGATTCCATATGCTAATTAACTTCCAGGTGCAGAATCTCACGGAACGGAGGGCAAAATTATAACCATTCATTTAAAACCTCAAACCTCCCTTCTTATACTAGTAACAGTCATGCTCATGTTCAATCAAATAATTCCGAAATATTTTCGAAATGCTATAACATTGACATTGGGCATTATAGTTCATTAAATAGCTCATTTTAATGAACTGAGTTAATTTAACTTTTGTGATATGCTTGATAAATGTAATTTAAAAATTGAAATATGGAGCAGTAATACGAAAGAAATTATTATTGCAAACTCTAATCAACATTCCATATGCTGCTTAATACAATAATGTGCTATGCATTTTGCCTTTGATCGTATTTCTATTAATAACTGGAGCTGGAAGATGAAATATTTGCATTGTCAATCCCACCCGCCCAGGTATAACTCTACTTTAACTTGTAATTAAGGTTACAATTACTAGCGGACAGGACAAGAATAATAAATATTACCTCACTTTGAAAACTTAGTGTCATACATACATGGTAGTAATATTAGATCATTAGACGTACGACGTACCTAATCAAATCAGGTATAACTAAGAACCTAGGTTTTGTCATAATTACTTATAAAATTAAATGTACAAGAAAATGTGGCAGATAAACTTAAGCATATAGGTAAACAGGTAAAGTACCGAAAAGGTCACTTTTACTTGATACAATTTAGGTGCCCACCCAACCACAATTCCAAATAAATTCAACACACAAGGACACACATAATACGTTTAAAAACAAATGATATTGAAACTATCTTAAAGCAACTTCTAACAAAATCATGTACCTACTTCTTAATCGTACTACAAAGCATATTACTATATTATATTATCTATAAATTACCAATAATGATATATAATACAGAGACTATCTATAAATAATCTTACGATTTACGCATAGTAAACTAACGAATGCCTTTAATTCAATTGTCATAAGAGAAATCGGTGCCCATTAAACATTTAAAACCAATCTATGTGTATTGATAAAACATAAGTTGTAAAACTTTACGATTGCTAGATACGGACAGAAAAATAGTTTAAGTAATTGACAAAGGTGTGTACAGGTGTATTAATGCAAAACCGTCTCAGAAATCCGTACGATTAAAAAGTTCTATCTATAATTGCATTTAAGTCATCTCAGACTATAAAAATCTATAAAATAGAGCAAATCATTTATCTATTGCATTGACGGAATATTATAATTTTAATTAAGTACAACGCTTGTATTTTTTGTTAAAGCATTTAAATTCCAATTATTCAGTGCGTGCGTACCATGTCACGTTGTATTTGTATTGTATCTACATATCCTGTGTTGAGGTTTTGAATTCGCGTTGGAATTTATATTTGTAGTGGAGAATCGTTCTAAAAACGACTAAAAACGTATTCCAAAGACATCCAGAATATTCTGTTGACTATAATACATATTACTCGATGAAGACGTAATTGAAGAGATATATACGTACTTCCAAACTTCCGATGTTGCATTACGTTAATATTAATTGTATGCGTGAGAATATGTTATTAGTGTGGTAAAGATGTTAAAAATGTTACAAAGTTACGTTTTGCGTTTATGTGTACTAATCGTGAAAAGGGTAAATGTACCATAATAAAGTAAGAGCGCCTGTGTGTAATTAAAATATATTCTGTAGCATGTTAAGTACGAGCAATACCTACCTACGATGTTATAATTGTCTTACAATTAGCCAAAGAGCAGCCTAAATGCTATAAATGTAGTTAATTACTGTCATTACTTTAAATATGTAAATTACTACCGATTGTTTATAGTTTATGTTTTGTATTGGTATGTTACGTAAATATTAGTTCGATTTTGGTTGTCGTGTCTGACATAATATACATACACAAAACTACACACCTACATTTTGAGAATTATTCTGTTCTGTTCTATAGTTCTCATGTACTCTATTTTTCATGTAAATAAGAATAATACAAATAATAACATTTCGTCCGATACTTATTAAAATTGATTTATATTTTAATTACTATTGTGAGCTTGACTCATTCCAGGAAATGTTAGCTATTATTACAGTTATCATTCTATCATTGACTATAGACTCTGTGTTTTTTAGACTACAATATTTTCCGGTTAAACAAGGGGTACTCACATCGGACTAATCCTAAGAATACAAATACAATCTCATTGACAATGTCAGTTCCACGCACTTATTTTAACCAAGTCTTATCAAAGCCATACGTATGTTTTTAAAACTTTCGTTTCTGTTCATATATTGCAGTGTAATCTTATGTACAGTAATGTAGAAATTAAATGTTTTATACCTATACATTGATTTTATGTATTTTCGACCAATAAATTGGTTTTAAATTTTAACGAATACAATTCATCCTGTTAGGTCATTTATTGCTTCACATCTGTAAATCATATTCATAAATAGTGCCCATTGCCCAACCCAGTGTCTAGCTAAAGTAGTACAAAAACGCTTTCACTAATAAAATCCATTACTTTGCAGACAGTTATAATACAATGCAACCCATCAAACAACTCATATATGCGAACAGGTTTCAAAATATTCATTTTAATAGGGGGTTTTCCTCAAATGAAATGCATGTCGCTTTTTATTTCCCTAGCTGTACGTAATCCATACGAAACTGATCGAGCTGCTTGTGTGGTGAAAGTTTCGCATGGGGTTAGCATAAAGAAAGAGAAAGCAGTAACGGATATAGTCCCAGCAATTACGTATGAAATAGGAATATGCAAAGTCTTAATTCCTTCCCAACATTTTCACTATTATTTTATTATTACAAATTACTATTGGTATATATTGGTAAGTAAGTAGTAAGTAGGTAGTTCAGTAGTACCTTCAATAATGTGACGTTTTCCTTCCATGTGACAAATGGAAAGACACAAGGCCGTATATAATGGGGCAATAATAAAATTATCCCCGATAAAAGATGTCGACCGACGATATTTCATTAATCAATGCGCAATGACAAGTTTGCGTTCCGTCAGAATGGTTTGGCAAGTAAATAACATTTATATTCTTTAATGCTGATAAGAAAGAAAGTAACTTTCTCCAATTGCATATAAATAGCATTAAAAGTTTTCACTTCCTTTTACTCGATTTCACCAATTAACGAACAGGGACTAGTTCTGTTTCCAAATTAACAACGTCGTAAAACGTGAAGCTACTACTAAAACTGACAAAGAATCAATCTAGATAAATGTAAACGATAGATGCAAACGAAGATGCATGTGCACAAAAGATAAATAGCCAATATGCCCTTGAACGAAAACGAAACTATTATATTATGTAATTGTATTTGGAGGGTGAAAATTACGCTAAGTAAAAGTATTTTAATGATAAATTAGCTTTCTCCAGAGTGCACAGCCCAGGCTATCACAAGTTACGTTACTGTCTACTTTAAGACTTTTAGGTCATTCTTTTTATTTCACAAATCCGGTTTACATTTTAGTTAAATACGCGCAAATGTTAAGTTAATTAGCTTTACGATGTTGGCGTCGCTGACATATCAGGGCATCTTTGTCTACGTGGAACTCTAACACATTTTTTGATGAAAATGTAATGTACAACGAAATGTTTATTTGAATATAATATAATTTGCTGTGTACATTCCTTACCAGATAATACAATACTCTTTTAACCTACTATTAAAGTATTATCATCAGGAAATTCATATTCTGGAACTTCTAAGTTCAACGGAGCGGGTCCTTTGCGAATTCGTCCAGAAGCATCATAGTGAGAACCGTGGCAAGGACAATAATAACCGCCGTAGTCACCTAAGCATACATTGACCAATATTATGCAACCAAAAAATAATGATTTATTTCGGCATACTATTACACACAACAAAGCCGTTTTAGGATAGCTGTGACTTTCACTTTAGTTAACCTACCCGCATTAGCAACAGGCACACATCCCAAATGAGTACACACTCCTAAAATGACCAGCCATTCAGGATTTTTTACTCGCTCAGAGTCAGCTTGAGGATCGCGAAGTGAGCTCACATCAACTTTATTTTCTGTATCTATCTCGTCTGCGGTTCTATAAAAGTACATTCAGTGTTCCTTATTTACTATGATTTAATGAGATGTCTTTTACCAACCAAATGGCCAATAACTAAGACCTACTTTATCTTGATATCATTCCTATCAATAAATAAGTATGCTCTAGCATGAGGTAAAGTAAAAGTAAAGTCACCTGTGTCGAATAAATAGGGGCTTCCCTCTCCATTTGAATGTAACATTCTTTCCTTCTGGAATATCTCCCAATTTTATTTCAATTTTTGCCAAAGCTAAAACGTCGGCAGATGCACTCAAACTACTGATCAGCTGAGTTACCAGGGTCTTTGCCGAGTACGCTCCAGTGACTACTCCACCTGAAGTTGGAAATAAAGTAAATTGGCATTACAAAGAATTCCAATTATTGAAAGATGTTAATATTTGATTCATTAAAGACATCACTTACTTCCAACAATCATATACGTGAATGTTTGTCGAGAAGCAGCGCTTTCTCTATTACTGGATTTAGGATCTTGCGTGTCTGCCCTTCGGTAATCTGAAAAGTCGGGCACTCGGATGTCCGTGTGAGCATACCGAACAGTAGTAGCTGATAAAATAGACGATGTGACTTTAAGAGCACCCGATTTTGGAGCGATCAGACGTAGGCCTTCTCCAGTTAAAGGTTCCTTAGGAAGGGGATGAACGGCCGCAGAAGTAGCTGGCAAAATTGCAGCAGGACTTAAAACTGGTTTGGTACTGGCTACAACGTAAGAAGTAGCTTTCACAAACGGTGATAAGTTGCTAGATTTTGCTACGAAACTTAACATTGTGATTGAGACTATTTAAAAACTAAGCGAAACTACAAAATTCGCTAATTTCCAAGAGCCGAATTCTTCAGATTATTGGAAAATCTGCAAATGGACCAAATAGTGAGAAACCGAGGGCAACAGAAAGCAACTGATTCTGCGCCTCTCCGCTAGGAACGCATGCGAATCTTATTTTCTTTCAGTGGGTCAGCTCAAGCTCTTCTGGCTGGATTGATAGGAATAGGAATGAAGATGAAGGTAAACTTCTTGGAGCCAAACTTTTAAGCGCTACAACAACATTTACATACGCTTTCTGTGTAAAGAAAACAAAAATATTTAAATCTGTCTCTCTGGGTCAATATTTAAAATACTTGCTTCCCTTGTATAAACACTCTCGTCTCATACTCTCATCCCCGTCTTGTCATTTGTTGTATTTATATGTAAGGCAATCTTATCTTTCTTATCTCTCATAAAATGTATTTGCATTGCATTGTCAATTCTCTCAATGCTCATGTATTTAATAAGTGTGTGCATAGTCATAGTGTATGTTTCTTAATTATTTGCAGATTACATAAATTATTGGCAATTATGTGTGTATTGTAATTTTTACTGTGTATTATTGCCAGTATTAAAATTCTGTTTTGATTTTGACTCAAACAGGTGCAGGTGACATAAGACGTATACCGGTGGCTCTGCACTTTGTAGACTGCAGTGACTGCACTCACTGCATTCACTGCACTGTCAAGTGTCAACAGTTGCCATCCGTTTTCCTATAAAAAAATAACAACCAAATAAATATACTTGGTGGGATGCTCATTCATCATTTTATGGTTTAACTGTTGACCAGTTGGCTTTCTGAAAATGAAAATCCCATTATCAAGCTGATTATTTTATTTTCAAATTTCTTTGGCAGAAGTCAGAACTCAGAAGTTAACCAGTTTCGGTTGGGTGTTGGATCATTCAGGCGTTAGGGCGGCGGGTGAACGCCCAAATGAAGAAAATTTCATTCAGTACCTATGACCTACTGAATTTTGCTACTGTCAACTGTTGTCTGTCACCATTATACTTCAATTCTAAACTAGATAGCCAATCAACCCCGCTCGAGTGTCGAATCGATAATGTTGACATCGATATATTGACATTTTGCTGATTGAAATTGGAAAATTCACGTAAGTCAAGCAATGTAAAATTAGAGCTTTTCTTTGGAATTATTATTTTCGATTTACCGTTTATTCTGACTTGTAAATACCTATTGATATACATTATATTCAATATTTAATATTATGATTTTCATGCATACAGAATCGTTTAAAGATGCAGCTACATAATTTACAGACCATTTGTCATACGCTGACATTAAATAAGGCAGCTGACAGAAAGGTAAGATTTGCATTGTTGTGTCTCATGCCTCTACCCCTGATGGATTAATATTAATGGTGTGTTACAATGAATTTTACCTGAATATAAGCTTGTCTTCACTTTTCTTTTAAAAGTAAAACGTGTATTACTAAATAAATTTTGTATACAATATTAATATGTCTGTTTATAAAATTGAAATACATTTTTGTTCTATATCCAGCGAGCCGCTGAAGAGTTAATATGCCTCCTAGAGCAGGAACATGAAGTTGTTAGAACGCTGGAAATGAATTCACTAGCAGCAAATTCCCGAAATTTATTTACATGGACAGATGTTTTTGCAGCCGAGGAAATATATTTCGAAAAGGTTCTCACAAGTCACAAATACTCTTTTTTATTTTTAAATAGTTAATTTTGTATTGTAGCCATTTTATAGTTCGGCTTGCATGTAATTCCACATTTATTAAACCAATCTCAATCTTCATAGTATTTGTTGATGTTTTAGGAAACTGAAAAAATTCATCAAAATCCTCAATCAGTACCACAATCAAAAGCCCAAGTTTTAAATGTGATTGTTAAAACGGTGAAAAAGTCAAGTGGAGGTAATAGAACGTTTTATAGAGTTTAATTAAACAGTAAATAGATTGAACTTGAACATAGATAGACATTTTAATAATTTCAACATTGGATTTGTAGATCAACCGTTTCTGCCATGGTTTAGAATATTCAATTTTATAACAAAATATTTGGAGCAGCCTGTGTACGCTGATATATTTGGGTATTCACTGACAAGTATGATGATATCTTTTCTGAACCAGCCATTATACGTTACTCTTGTTTCAGCTAGTTCTTGGTCAGGTAATCATTGCAGAAATTTAAATATTAAGCATTTTCACTTAATAATTAATCACTTGTGCTGATGAGAGGATGAGACTGCTAATATATTATTGCAGAACTTATTCAACTCCTGTTAAACATGTATGGCAAGCACAATATTCCTGTCACAACTGTTTTAGAATGTTTGAATACTGCAATCAGACATGGTTCAGACCACCCTTCTGTATTATCGCTTCTTAGAACAGAGTAAGCTTTATTTACTTAAAATATCAGTTAAAACAATTAATGAGGATAATTAACTGTATATAATTTAATTTTATGGTATAACATTCCTGATTTTCAACGTATTCTCATTCTGTATAGGGTGATTCCATTTTATCAAAAAGCGTTTGAAACTCCTGACAAAGTTAAGCCGTATTTGACGCAATATATGAAAGGTCTTAACGTGTTATGTCAAAAAGTAAGAATTATTTTATGAAATGCTATTTTATTTTATCATGAAATTAAATTAACAAAAACGTTATATAACGTTTGTAATATTTTTCAGAATGCCATTGATTTCCGGGGTATATTATGCAAACTTGGGGAGTTTATTGTACCAAAAATCCTTCACAGTAGCTGTTTCAACCAGGATGAAGTTAATGTAAGCATAAAAATCCTATAATATTTTTCTTTAGTATTAATCTTCTATGCAAACATGCGCATTTAAAGTTTCGGAATCGTATAATATAACATTGTAACATGATTTATTAAAACAATAATAGATTGTTACTGCGGAATTTCTTGCCGTGCAGCTGCAGCTACATTCTCCATGTGATGTTAAATTGTCTTCTCCAGGATTTTATGCGTCAGACTCTGCAAAGTGGTTTGAAACCGTGGAATATATCTACACATTTTGTATAGATTCCATTGAAGATATAGCAAAAAAGAAGAATAGCATTTTTAACAAAGAACTGTCGATACCTGATAACTTAATTTTATTAGCCGTGAAATGTACGAATCAGGTACGACCCTCTATCAGAAATGTCAAAAATTGAAATTCTGTAGTTTCTCAAAACAGTTTTTTCTTGAAATATACCAGGTTCATTCAATAAATTCTCCTAAAATTACGATTTCAGATAACTCATGAGCCTGGTTACGAAAATGACGCTGATGGCGAGAGACCAAGTAAAAAGCCCAAGACGCACAAATCATTTTATTGCATTTTAGAAGAAGTTAGTAAAATGCAGCCTTCGCACGGACAAATTATATGGTAAAATAATTGTTTAGATGTAGTGTAATGTACCTACTTTTCAATTTAGATTATTTTTAAAAAGGGTGAAATAAAATAAAATAAAAATTATTGCTAATTGATGTAATCTTTATGGTTTAGGATATCTTACATAGCAGCAGTTTTAAGTGAATTTCCTAATTTAATCGTGTCCTCAGCTAATTACACAATATTAGCTGGAGTTGGGTCATCTTTACTAAATTCTGTATACGGCGGCTTGGAAGAAGTGTCAACGTTTTACCGATCGTTGTTCATCTGTGAAAAATATCTTATATCCCAAGGATTAATTTACAAACACAATGTTGGAACGTGGGATTCTGTTTGGAATAGTTCTCTGAAGTAAGCTTGATTTAATTTGTTTTTAGCTTCTTGTTCAGTGCGTTGAAAATTCCTTTTAATGCTTTTTTTGTTTCATGTAGGCACTTGACTACGACGGTGCATAAACCAGAAACTGCAGAGCTGTTGCGCTGTTTGCTAGTTGAAGTTCAGCCTTCAAATATAAACTTGTTGCTTTTATCTTACGTCAACCGGTCACTCCCTGTTACTAAATGGACATTACTTCTCTTAGCAGAGTATTTATCCCGCTGTGCTTTGCCAATGGTCGTGTCTGTGTCTTCAGATGAAGGAGAAAGCAAGACAGCGTGTCCAAGAATTGCTTTAACTCGATGGCTCATCGCGAAGTTAGATGAGACGGAAAGTTCTCTTCTTCCATTAATTGGAAGTATTTTAGTGTCCCTTTTAGTCAAGCGATCACACGTTCTCCTCAGAGCTGAATACAACAAAAAAGAACTTTTTAACTTTTATAGGCCATATATGATTAGCCCAGAAGATTTCGAGAAGAAACTATTGAAAGTTGCATTTGTGGACCCTACGCCTAAAATTAAAATTAAAACTGTGGACGATGCACCAACCAAGTGGGGAACTTTCAAAATAGTTAATAACGTTGCATATCACTTAAATCAATCTTTGCAAGAGGATTTTGAAACTTCCTTGATCTTCCCTTCCCATTTTGATAAGAGCAGTGGTGATTTCTCCAGAAAACTATTTCTTGTACAAAATCGCTTAGTTTTGCAGCTCAATTTAGTTAATATGCTCCAAAAGTATGGAATTGGAATTAATCCGGATGACCTGCAGTTTTTCAAGAAGAACATGGAAACTCTATTTGGAAACTTCTTTAGTCGCTTTACAGTTGTGTTTTTAGAATTTTTTAATAGGGAAGGCTTTAAAGAGGCCGATCAATTATCAGCCATTCTGCAAAATATGAGAAAAGTTCTCCAAAGTTGTCATCTCTGTGAACAGACGAAGGTATTCTTTGCACAACAGTTCCCTCATGAAGTTGAAGAGATTTTTAAACTTACCTTTAGGAATGGTCTCCACAAAGTGATGGAATGTAAGAATTAATGTTTAACAATTCCAGAATTCTAATGCCTTCATATTATCTCGATTTGTAAGTCATGTATCATAAATTTACTGCAAAATTGTGTGTTTTTAACTTTTAGCTGCAGAAAATAGACGCAGAAACAGCACGTTTTTTGAGGATTCCCAATCACAATCCTTTAGTTTAAATAGTGATGTGGATGCAGACAGAAGTTGCAATGAAATCGCTCAGCATAAGAAAGCTTCAATGGAAGCTTTAAATTGTCTAATTGACTATGCACTTATTTGTGGTAAACTAATATGTAGTTGTGAAACTTAAGTATTCTTACACTAATAAATGCCTTTTATGTAGTTCTCTCAAGTTAATTAAAAATTATATTTTTCTATAGATCATCGTTCGGCAATTTTGGGGGAAATTTTCGTTGACTGTCTTGCGGAGGAATTTGAACTCGGAAATCAGTTTATTTTTGACTTGGTATGTCAATTGCTATATTTACTATTATAGTCCAACTTCCTTATTTTTTTAATTATTGACATGTTTTTTCTTTAATTAATGTCATAAGAGTTCGGAACTGGTCACAAGAATAGCTCCAATTTTATCCCTTCCTTCGATGTCCGAAATAGTTCCACATGTTATGAAGGTACTTCAGAATTTATGTCGGGGTTTCCACCTTCATCCCACTTGTGTGTTACGTCTTTGGGAGCTATGTGCTGGTAATTAACGTTTGGCTTACTGTTTAGTTTCACAGATTAGATATTAGCTCTAAATTGTTAGATTTGTTACCTAACTTTCCTTATCATGCCGTTTTAGCTGTAGCTGGGCCAATTGCAAATGCTTCAGACGAGAATAAAAGACATTTGATGACTCTTGTTGGAGGTTTGAGTACATTACTGAACGGAAATCTACCCAATGGAACGCATGTTAAAATTCAAATAGCAGCATTCAAGCTTTTCAATGAACTCTTAAAGGTGCCTTTGGAAATAAGCTGTATTTTCACAGTCATGAAATTGTTTTATTTAACCTATTGTTTATTTATTTTATTTTAACTGATTATAATTTTATTATAGCACGACCGAGACCTTTCCTGGACGGTTTACATACCCAGAAATAGTGAGCAGCCTATTTGGGTTCTCAAAGACGCGTATCTTCACCTTAACAGTCCTAGTCATCAAGTTCGAATCTGTGTTGCGGATACAATTTGCAATATTTTCTTGTTCGCTGCACCGTCGACAAATCTCAAACTACTTACTGATTCTCAACTAAGCATAATATCGGAATGTAATCAACCGGACGATCATTTAGGAGTAGAGAGAAAAATTCTTTATGAAAAGCTTTTCCCGTTCATAATGGAGACATTTTTCAACATTCCAGTATGTCTTTTCTTTATTTTATTAATATTTTCTGATTCTAATGTACGAAATGTATTTCAAATAACCACTCTTGGATTTCAGCTGACGTTGCGTTCTGAGGAGAGAATTGAAGAAGGGGTTAACAGAACTTCCATTGCGCTATTCTGTCTTTCACGTCTTATTTTTGCTTATCCTCTAATTAAGAAGAAATCTCTAGCGTCGTTATTTGCAATGATTCATCGTAAAGGGATCAAGGTCGATTTGGCCTGTCGAGCTTTAAAGCAAGCCAATCCAAATGCATCAAAAGCATTATGCAGCCACTTTTCATACGTCTTTAACAAATGGCTGGCTTTGTCCAACCCAGTTAAGGTAATAAGATGCACAGGAAATTATCTACCTCGTCGTACCTCCATGTCTACGGAACGAAGCCGCATTTTCTGGCTTGTTTAATATATTTTTATCTGTTTTTGTTTTTTTAGGATTTTCCGCACCAATTATTCGAGTACAATAATCAGTCAGACTTTTATAGGAAATTTAAAAGAGAAATTTGTGTCCAATTATTTGAGCACAACAACATGAATAGTCTAATGGATTTTTCCAAACAAATTTCTATACCACATGTTGATATTATAAGGGTAAGTTCAGAAGTTCTCATTCGTAATAACGCTAATTCTTCTATGTGTCAATATCAAGCTTTATCATTCCAACGTTTCGCCCCATAACTATAAAACTTGAACCATTTTTCCTGTCTTAGGAATGCTATGGAATTTTAACTGCTCGATTGACACCGTGTCTGGCTTTGAATGGGTCAAAGCATGTGAAGCCAACAGGTGTGAATGATGTTCACGGAAGACTAATGACAATTTTGGGAGGGAAGACTGCAACGGATAAAATGATGTCAACGTACCTTGGAGATATTGTTCTTCACTTGGTCTCTCTATGTTTCAATGCAACTGTAACGAGTGGGTGGGGCTGTTCGTCGATAAAGTTACCTGAGCCAGAAGTACCGTATTGCTCCGAAGCGGAAATCTTGGAATGCCTGGATTTTCTGCGAGAAACTTGCACTGGACAAACTGCTTCCATAATTTCCTATTTAGCTTGCACAACTCCGAAATCTATTTATAATATTCTTGTTAGTTTTGCTAGTCGTATTCACGAGGCTCACGATCTATTGGAAAAGTTTTGGAGACTTCATCATTTTTCATTCTTTATCAATCTTCTAAGACAAGAGCCAAGCCATATGTTCAAAGAAATGAAGGAATACGTTTGCCATTTCGTCATTCACGCTTATCTTCGCCTGCTAAAAGGGGAAGACAACAAAAATTCTTATTTTGTTCGTTCGGTTCTCTTCCTGCTTACTGAGTTTATCCAATTTCTCGTCCAAGACTGCCTCACGGAAATGAAAATTCATATGTACCACGTTGTTAGTTCTCTAGTGTCTTTGTCCATGAAGTACCCTCACCATTTGTCCATTGTCAAAAAGTTGCTGGATATTTTGATATTAAGCCCGAAATTAATTGATTGCATTGTTTCCCTGGACCCGTTCCCCGCTCAAATCCCCGAATTTTCAGACTATCGAGGTATTTACGTAGAGAAGAAGTATGGGAATCGTCGAGATGAGTGGACATTGCAGAGAGAGCTTCAGAGTTGCTTGGACGAAGTGAATTCATCAAGTGGGCGATGCACAAAAGAAAGACTGGAGTTCATTAAGGACCTACTTGCCAATCGGAAAAGAGATTTGGAAAAATTATTGAGAGATATGGAAGAAAAAAGACTTGTGGAGAGCAATGCAACAGAAATGATTCATAGACTGATTCAAATGCTAGTGGATGTTGTCCTCAAATCCGAAGATGAGACTTTGATTCGAGAGGCGTGTCGCTGTTTAGGAGAAATAGGTCCCTTGGATTTAGGCGTACTCGTACTTCCTCAATATACAAGCACAACCAAAATATCCTCCATGATTAATGCCATTTCTGCCATTATTGAGATAATTGCTGGTTACTTAACTAACGATGATATCAACTTAGTTGTCATTGCTGGCCAAGTCTTAACTTCTCTCCTGGAGGTCACTGAATGTGCTAACATACTTAGCGAAGATATCAAAACCAGCGAGGCCAAAACGAGATTGGGACTCCTTTTGAAACCATTTTTGTCCGAAAACCCTACTGCCCGAAGTCCTGGACAAGTTGTGGACAGACTGTTGGAATCAAATCTAAACCTGAATGAAATTAACGAATATGTTGATTATCCTACTTGGATTAGAAAACTTACTTGCGGACTGATTGAGTGTATTCGACCAGAAGGTTCTCTGTCTGATAGACTCATGCCCCTTTGCCTGCATAAAATGGAGTTTTGTGAAGAGGTTTTACCCTTTATTGTATTCGTCGTTCTTTACGCTGGAAAGACGAACCCAAATGTTCGGCACTATTTGTCAACCTATTTCAGAAATTTCTTTGGCAAGGGATTGCAGCATTTATTTGGCTCTATGGAGTTCACTCGTAGTGTCTCACCTTCTTTTTCCTCAGGTACGTTTTAAAATTCCACTTTTTAAGAGTGTATGAAAGTTTATGCTAATACACTGATTATATGTTGTTGGATAATGTTAAAAATGATTTTTGGATTTTTGCACCATAGGTGGAAGTAAGTTAGAAGTCCCGATTTTCGTTAACAAATTGGCACTCCGCAGTCTTTTAAAAGTTGTGAATTTTCTTCGTCAGCATACTGCCCCATTACAACCGAAAGACCAAGTGAAGTAAGTAAACAAAGTTTTAAACCTACTACAGCAGAGCCATGATGCCTTCATTTTAATGTATGTTATTGTGATTCCAGACCGTCTCCGTGGGAAAACAACTTTTGGCTCGATGTTGACTACATGGAATTGGCCAAGATCGCACAATACTGTGGAGCGTATTTAACATCCATTTTATTTGTTGAAATCAGCGCAGTAGACTTAGAAATGTATGTAAATTAATTATTTTATGCAAGTACATGCCCATAGATTTTGTTCCGGAATATTTAACCCAAATCAGTAGTTGAACTTATTTTTATTCTGGTTTGAAAAACTACAGGAGGGGTGCAGGATCGGCAAATAACGATGGAAGTACGCAGGAAGAGCAGTTCTATTCCCAAAATACTTCTATGTATCCTCGAAATAGGAATGACACCGCCGAAATAGAAAAACTTTTGCTGAAGGTAATTTTAACATGCAACCCATCTTGGTCCATAGTCTTTTTCTATGGTATAATGGTATAACTAAACCTAATTTTCTTTTAAAGGCCTACACAAAAATTGGTGAGGAGGACGCTGTTTATGGGTGCGGAAGTGCTCTTTTCCAGGACTTCCAAAGCAGCATAAAGCATCTTCAGCAGCGACAACAATGGAATAGAGTTTTGGCTGCCCAGGATTCTGACTCTGGAGGAGTTCCTAATGACCTTGGCATTTGTCGACCACTAAAAGAACTTGGTCTGTATAACACTTTGTGGACATATCTGGAAGGGGTACAAGTTCGTGAAAAAGCAAATCTGGGAATTCCACTGTCAGAATTACAATTTGAATGTGGATGGCGTCTCTCGAAATGGACCCTGAACTATGACAAGGCCTCTTACATCAAGGATTCACCTCTTCTAGAGAAACGTAGTGCTGGAACTCGTTTTCACAAATTTATTTATGAAAGTGTTCAAGCAGGACTCGCATATGACAATTTGAAACACATTGAAAGCATTCAGAAGGGGCTAGAGAGCATCGTGATAGACCTGAAACATGCTAGTTTGGAAAGCACAGAGAATCTTTATGGATACATGAGCCATTTTCAACTGCTGAGAGTTGTTGAAGATTTCTTCATGAACGAAAATGATCAGTGGATTGATAAACTTCAGTACAATTGGAAACTTCAAGACAAAATCGGATGTAGTAATTTCAAGTACCTGGAACCTTTTCTATATCTAAGGGCTGCTCTTCTTAATTCTCTAAATGCAAATCTGCACAAATCAAAGCTGTCTAACGGCTATACGGAGTGTATGTTGGAACTATTATCGAAAGCAAGAGACGCAGGTCGTTTGGAACTGGCGGAGAATTGTGCTGTAGCTTTAGGAAATTGCGAGAAATCAACCCGAAAAGAATTGGAAGTAGCCAAAAACCATTGGGCTAAAGGAGAACACAGTACTGCTACGCATATGCTTCGGAAATTAATTAGAAAAAATAACCCAGAGACTACGGATCTTTTCGCCAACATGATGCTTTTATATGGAGACTGGTTATCTGAAACAATGTTAGAACGTCCTCTTGTAATTTTGAAGAAGTATTTAATACCAGGCTGTGGTGTAATGGAGAATAATTCTGGAAGCTCTCCTAAGGAAGTTGCTAAAGCTCATTTCGTTGTAGCAAAGTACAAATATTTTTATTAATATTCCAAATTCCAAAATAAAATTTCACAATCTGCCCCAAAATATTTAATTCTTAAAATTGTGTGTAGATATGCTGACAATTTGTATCAAAATGTTACCCGCTACATGCGATCGGATCTTTTTCTAGAAAAACAGAGACAGGTTGAGGTGCGTAGCCTTTTGTGTCTGCATTTATGCATCTTTTATTATTCGTAATTTTATTTTATTCATTACTAAAAGGTAGCAATAATTTTCAGGCAAGTGCTTTCGTGGACACTAATCCAACTTGTGGAGACCAAGAAACCCGACGATCTGCCTTGATTTTCCGCAAACAAAATTCCATTGAGCAAGATGAAATTCAAACTACAAAAGTGGAAAAGAAAAAGTTTCTTATCCTGGCTCTTCGGCATTATCTTCATGGACTATCAATTTCAAACGACAATGACCTTCTCGTTTTTCGTGCTGTTGCTCTTTGGCTGGAAAACAGTACCCCCCTCCATTCGGACGATAGTGACCAACTGGACCCAGCTGCGGAAACTAATAAAGTTTTTGCCGAAGTTAATCTTCCCACATATAAATATATCGTTGTTCTCCACCAGCTGAGTGCTCGGATGGGTCTTAGTGAGGTTCCTATCAATTGTCTACTCAACGACATTTTAAGTAAGCCACCTTATTCTTCCTAGCAAAGTTTTTAGATGCATTTAAATAATATTTGTTTTGCAATTTTGACAGCAAAATGTGCTCAAGAGCATCCTCTGCACACAATCCCAATTCTACTGACGCAGTCTTTGCTTCATAAAGATCAAGATCTACTTGGAAAAAGCAATAAAAAACAAGTGGAGGTATTTTATCAGTATAAGTGGCTGTTTTCTGTTCATGTTCTCATTACAAGCTTTGCTTATAAATTTTTATAATATAATTTATTAGGAACGAGTTTTAGCTGCAGCAAAAATTGTGGAATCGCTGAAGAAAGACAGAAGCTTGAGTTCCTTACTGATAAAAATGGAAAAATTGTGGATTTCTTTGATACATGTAGCGAATCAGAAGGACACCAATGACAGGAATGTTGACGGCCAAAGACGACAGTTTGGTCCTAAAACAAATTTAACGGCTATAAAATCGTTGGAAGCAGTAGCCGTTCCTACCATTTATGTTCCAGTTTCACCGACTGGCCAATACGATGGCTTCGTGGGTTAGATTATATGTTATTTTATAATATTTATAGTACTTAGATGTATTAGTAAGCAATTTCTATGTTAGTTCGAGCTGTTCGTTATAACTATTACCTAATGCCCTTCTAGGAATTTCTGGATTTGATTCATTCTACAATTTGGTTGGAGGAATCAATTCGCCGAAACGAATTTCTTGTACCGGGACAAATGGTATCAAGTATAATATGTTGCTGAAGGTTAATAATTAGTAACTCAGTAATTAATAATTAAAAATGTAGACATAAACATTAGTAGTAGTATTATGATTTTAGGATTACAGTTGATTAATTTTCTTATAAAATATGAACAGGGTCAAGATGATCTTCGACAAGACGCAGTAATGCAACAAGTATTTGGTGTAATGAACAGATTGCTTCTTGCCGACAGCAAAACGAAGACGAAAAGACTAACAGTTCGAACATACAAAGTAGTTCCATTATCTCAACGAAGTGGTCTCATAGAATGGTGCGAAAACACTCAGACCTTTGGCGACTATCTTGTTGGTTCTGAAAATGAGCCTGGCGCTCATACCATTTATAGACCTAATGATTATAGGGCATTTGAATGTCGTAAAAAGATGAACGTAAGTTTCAGAACTTGCTCAAGCTATTTAATTTTGTTCTGTAAAGTGGTTGTTTTACCCTTGTTTTATTTTTATTTTCTGAAATGCAGGAAGTGAAAGACTGCAGGGACCATTTAAAAAAGTTGAGAGTCTATTTTGATATAGCCGAAAAGTTTAAACCTGTTTTCCGCCATTTCTTTTTCGAAAAGTTTAAGGATGCTGGAACCTTTTTCGATAGACGACTTGCTTACACTAGAAGGTAGTTTTACAATAAATTTCAAACCCCTAATGAAGCTTAGCAATAATCTAAATAATAATATTGACTTAAAGAATCTACTATTTTTGCGAATTATTTGCAATTTCAGTGTGGCGACAACTTCGATGGTTGGGTACATTTTGGGACTCGGAGATAGGTACGTTACTGGATGTCGTAGAAAATAAGTATGGCGTTTCAGTCCAAAAATATTCTGTGAATTTAATTGGTCTGTTGTGATTTGAAACAGGCATGTTCTGAATATTCTTATCGATAAAACAACCGCGGAGCTGATTCACATTGATCTTGGAGTAGCTTTCGAACAAGGCAGAATTCTTCCAACTCCAGAGACTATTCCATTCAGATTAACTCGTGATATGGTTGATGGGATGGGGGTGTCTGGAATTGAAGGAGTTTTTAGGAAGTAATTAATTTCATATTTAATCCAATGATAGTACCTGCCTCAATCCCTGTCTCTAACATTTGCCATATTTTACTTGGTATTTATTTTTAGATCTTGTGAACTAACGTTGGAAGTCTTACGGAATAACTCTGAAATTATTTTGACGATTCTGGAGGTTTTGTTATATGATCCTCTGTATATCTGGACACTGACAGCCGACAGGGTGCAAAAAGTGCAGCCAGCGGACTCGATTCGTAGTTCTGAAAAGAAACAGTTAATTTCGGCCGCTGGTGAAACTACAGTACCAGTCACAGATGGTAATAAGAGTAGAACTACACTGAACTTTCACAATTCATTTGGATACTTATTTGCAATTAGGTATTAAATCAATTTTATTTTCAGTGAGAAACAATTCGGCTGTCCGAGTTTTGTTACGTTTGAGACAAAAACTCGCTGGAATTGAAGAAGGTTGTTCATCTGGTTCGCTCAGCGTTCCAGGTCATGTGACATTACTAATACAGAGGGCTATGGATCCGGAAAGATTATGTCGTTTGTTCCCCGGTTGGCAGCCTTATTTGTAGGGCAATTGGAATATGAAAACTTACAAATCGAAAAATTATCGAAATCTAAAGTCTTTCAATTGTATTATTTTCGTTTTAAACTCGTAACTGTACTAGTATGCTAAGTTAAATCTTACCCTTGTTTTTATAGCTACATGATGCATTGCATAAATATAAAATTATAGTACAACTTAGTCATTAAATATTCTACATTAATATAGTTAACAGTGATAATTTGTTATACAATTTCAATTGTATTTTTACAGAAACTTTTTACCTGTTTTAGTCTGCAATGAAATTAATATTGTAACATTATTGTAAGCATTGGTTAATTTATTGGTGAATTAAATCTACAATTTCATGTTAAGGGTACAGTTTTTCAGATCTTTTGGCAAAATGCGACACAAAGTTGAATTTCGAAATAGGTTGTAAATGGAGGCTGAAACCCCAAAGTAGGGTAACC